>VMDO01003893.1:0-90121 GCA_007922755.1 Pedetes capensis
GAAATGGAACCCAAGGACATATAGAAAAATACTACATAGTAAAAGATAGAGAAGACTTGGATGGGAAACTTAGATGGGAAGGGGGGGAGGGGGGAAACATAGGGGAGGGTAAGGGGTAACCTATATGAATAATGTTTATCAAATTGCATATATGAAAATTGTCACAATGAAAAGCATGTCAAAATGAATCACATTATGAGGTATATTAAAAATTTCTAATAAAAAAATTGGGGGGTCATGATATGTAAAAACAGAAATGAAAATAAAAGCCACATCATTTCAACTAATCAACATTTAAAAAATAGCAACCATTTCATAAATTATAATGCCATATTTTAAATAACCTAGTAGGTACCAAAAAAGCCATTTTAACATGGACAGAGAATGAGAAAAGTTCACAATCACAATTCGCCTTAAGTAATATTAGAAAATAAAAACCAATATTTATTTCAGAGTCAGGTAAGAAGACAACTGACTGGTGTATGGTGTAAAAGGCAAAAGCATAAATGTAAATGTTTTAGAGTACCTCTCTTTTCCTCAGATGAGCTTAAGAAAGTTATTAACAATTAATCATAGTAACATTTGCACAGCTCTTAGAATTTTCAAAGCACTCTTACTTACATCTATTATTTCACTTTGAAAAGGAACTAAGATAGCTTTCTATAAAACCAAAATGCAAAAGATGTATAAGTGGGTGGCAAGGTTAAATATTAGAAGTAGATAAATTTGCTCAGTGAGTCAAAATATTTAATTCATTTGTTTGAAACAAAATGGCTTGGATTATATATCTCTGACTGCCTTCTTTGGAGAAGGATAAGAACAATTTCCATGTGTTTGCATCGGCTGTAAAGGAAATAAAATCCCAAACTTTTTATTAGAAGAAAATTTAACATATCCACCTCTACTTCTTCCCACAGATAGGTTCCTTATCCTGACTGGCCCTGCATGGATTCACCTAAAGCCAGACAGCAAACTGGTTTAAGTGAAAGAGCTTTGGGCAGACTGGCTTGCTCTATCCCAGCCACTCTATTTCTGTCAATGGCACCATTCTTCTTTGTGTTATTGGGCTTCAAAGCCTTGGATTTATCTTTGATTCCTCCTTCTACTCAATCACCTACCAAAACCAACTAATTCTAACTCTTTTGTCCTCTTAGAATGAGTCTCCTTTTTCTGGCTCTATAACTTCCACTGGAGTTCTTCCTCTAATAGAACGAACTTTCTAACAAATCTCTACCTCCTAATCCACTCTAGGAACCTCTACCAGTCTGATAATCCTGACTTTCTCTTTATGAACCTTCAGTGCATATCACTACCAAATTCAGTACAGACTTAGTGAATGCCATTGTGGCCTTCCAATGTTCTACTTATCTTACCAGCTCTTTTCTCTACATATGCTTTCAGATTGAAGTAAGCCACACCATTTATTCACATCTGCAGCTCTTGTACTCTCTTCCTAGGAACACCCTACTCATCCTTCAGGGGTCTTCCCTAGTATCCTCCCCATGAATCCTCCTCTGGCTTCCTGGATATGACCTCTCACTCTTCTGAGCCATACTATTTTGCTCACATCTTCCCTATGACTCTTCTATTCTGCCTTATATTTTGGTATTCTTCCTCTTCTCTCTGGGAGTATACAGTGAGCCTCTTGAGGGTCAGGACTATATTTTCTCTCATTATTGTATCCCCTGGTGCGCTAGCATAGTGCCTTGTGCACACTAGAGGCACTCAGTTAATACCTGTTGAACTATAAAGAAAATCATATATATTTTTTATAAAAAAAAATAAGTGTGAAGGCAAGTGAAATCACTTTTGGCTCAAGTCTTCAAAAAAGTAGGCCTCCAGTTCACTCAAAATCCTTTTAACAAGCAATCAACAACCAGTGAATTACAGTCAGTGAATGTAATCCAAAGCTATCCCGTACATGAGTCACCACGGCAGCTGGGCAGCAGCTCTCTTGCTTCTAGGGTGGAGAACATTCATATGAAAAGACTCTGGAACTGTGACAAGAACGAACAAGTTAACCGCAGTGTCAGATGTCACAGCTGGACCAACAGCCCAAAGCTCGGTTGCTAAGCCTTGCAGGTGGCTCATTTAGACTGACACAGGCATGGGAACAAGGCTGTTAAGACCTATTTTCTAAAGCTGCAGAAAGCCAGCAATATTGGCTGGTCCCTGATGGGTTCCACAGCACAATCTCTGGCAGGGGCAAGGGAGGGTAGGTGTGTGTGACATAGATGTATGGTATGCGTTCCATAAGTTGTCAGTAAAAGCAAAAAAGTACTAATATACATATTACATAATATGCAAAACTGGGGGGTTGTTCATTTCCTTTTAGAGGAAATTCTTAAAATTGTTGACTTTCTAACTTCCAAATAACTTTGCCTAAAAATTATTTGTTGTATTCTATCAACAGAACGTAACAACAACATATTGAATTTTAAGTGTTGAAAGAGGAATAAATCTAATTTTTTAAAAATCTGTGAGAAAGAATTCCAGTTTATAAAATAATTTAGACTCAGTTAAAAATGATTCTTATGGTTGTTATGCTTGAATATTATGATATTTTTGAAAAAGAGAGAGTATTATTAGTATAGAACTTCAAACAAAGGCTCAGGCTATTTGCAAAGATAGTCTTGGGTCCTTTTATTGGACTGGAGACATGATACTTAACAGGAATGATGCAGAAATGAGTAATATCCTATTTCTAGGTGCTGCTCCAGTTATACAAGAGAAAAGAACAGAGGAAACAACAGTCCTACCAAAGGCATAAAAGAAAGAAGGAAGGAAGCAAAGAAAGAAAGGAGGAGAGGGAGGAGTGAAGGGAAAGGAAAAGGAGTCAGAGAAGAATAGAAGAAGGTATACAGGGAGAGAGAAAAGACACTGCTGGAGGGCTAGGAGGACACAGAGATGGAGGTTCTCATGACAACTGGTGTGTCTAAAATTTTCAAAGGAGAGAAGAAGGCTTTGCCATCACTGAAGCTACAAGAAGCCTGATGATGTAAATAAGGCAGTGTGCCACACTTCTGTCTCCCTAAAAGCAATAGGGAATGTCAGAGTTAAATAGTAAGTGAAAACATTCAAATGTTGACCAAGTACTAAAAAATGCAATACAACAGTAAAACGAGCCATTAACACTTAAGTTTTTAACCAACAGGCCTGTAGTAAGACTTTTGGTTTACTGTAGGTTTTTTCCTGGCAGTACTTGGGGGTTGAACCAAGGGCCTCAGACATACCACCCGGCTGTATTCCATCCCAGTTATTTTTTATTTTTTACTTGGAGACAGGGTCTCACTAATTTCCACAAGCTGCCTCTGGCTTCGAACTTATGATCCTCCTGCTTCTGCCTCCCAAGTTGCTGGGATTACAGGCATGCATCACCATGCTTGGTTATTGTGCCATTTAATTCTAATCACAATCCTGAGAAATCAGTACTGTTAGACCCATTTGACCAAAGTAACAGATCAAAGATCCTGAATCTGGCAATGGAGCTACAGGTTGAACACTGGCAGATTCATTCCATCCTTCCTTCCTGCCTTCCTTCTCGCCTTCATTCCTTCCTTCCTTTCTTTCTCTCTCTCTCTTTCTCTCTCTCTTTCTCTTTGTTTCTTTCTCTTTTGCTCACTTGCTCACTCGCTTTCTTTCCTGAAATATTTGCCAGATTTGTGCGACTGAGCGCCTATGTGTCAATTACTGGGAGTACTTAGTGAAGAAAACAGATATAGTCCTTGATCTCAGTTTATCATGTAGTAAGAAAGACAGCTAATATAATAAATAAGCCAGTATCTAATTATAAAACTTGATAAATTCTATAAGCAAAATGGCCAGGGGAACATTAACAGAATAAAGTGGGGCCTTACAAATTAGATGGCAAGGTTAGAGAGATCCAACTAAGATGTAAAGGATGGGAAGGATCCAGCCATAAGAATGAAAAAAGCATTCACAGAAGAGAGAAGAGCATAGGCAAAGGCCTGAGACAGGCCAACAGAGCTAGTGTACTATGGGTGTGGAGTGCAGTAGCAAGAGGAGGTTCCACAAGTCAGATATTGCCTTACAGAGTCACAGCATAAAGGCTGCTGCAGTTTAGGAGCTTGGGTTTTATTTTAAGCACAATGGAAAGGCATACAATAACAATATTTGGGTTTCTAAAGGACCGTACTGGTTTCTACATGAATAATAGGCAGTAAGAGGCAAGAACAGAAATGGAGTGACTAGTTAGGAGGCTTTGGCAGGATTCCAGGAGAGATGAGGGTCACATAGACACCAGTAGTGGCAATGGAGATGAAAGAAATGGTCCTCAGAAGTGATCTGAGCTGCTGGTGGCAGAAACTAGGGGCCTTCCTGATAGACTGGATGTGAGGGGAGGCAGAGGGGGAGGCGCAAAGGGCGACTCTAACTCCTGTGTCCTGTACCTCATGTGATTTTCTTAGTATATTTCTTAGATTGAAAGTTAGCTATATTTATGGTGGTGCTTAAAATGATGTATTTTAAAAATAAATAATAATAAAATAAATAAGATTAATAATAATAATAGTAATAATAACAAATAATACATGTGCTAAAATCTCTGTTTGCACACTGCTAAGCTGGCCCTCTGATTATAATACCTGCCCTGAGATACATTGTCTAGAAGGTATGTGGTATGGTAAAGAGGTGTGGTATGGTAAAGAGAAGGAACTCTAGCACCAAACCACCAAAGGGTGAATTGCAGCTTTGCCATTTTGCTGGGTTCATATGTGGAAGTTACAACTCTGAGCCTCAGACTTTATCTACCCAGGCAGAACTCTCTTGCATTCAATTGTGAGAATTCCATACCTACAAGTAGGTCCTGGCATGCATGAGAAAGTCAGTACATGGTAGACCTTCCCCTCCCTCACCCTTCCCCTCTAACACTTTGAGAAAAATGCTATCAGTTCTCAAAGTACCTCTGTACACAGAGAGCAGGTGACTGAGGGCTATGGTAAAATGGCTGGGACATGCTCTAGGTCTGGGACTGCAGATCCTGTCCTTGGTCCTAAAGAGCACTCTCACAGCAGCTCTAACTCTACAACATACCCTCACTCTCTGACTGGAAGGGGTGCCAAATAAATATAGGACATTCAGTTAAATTGGGATTTTAGTTAAGCAAAAAAATTTAATATATGTCCCATGTATTTGGGACAAGCTTATGCTAATTTTTTTCATGGTGTATCTGAAATTCAAATTTATCTAAGCATCTTGTATCTTCATTTGCTAAATATGGCAACCCTATGACTAGGCAATCTCTACTAGGAATAAACTGCTCCAAGACTCTTCTTTCATAACTCTATGAGATGCTAACCTCTCCTCTGTGTAACACCTATGTCTCTCACCATTGTGGTACTCTCCTGCCATTCCTTCTTTCTTTGGATATTTCATTCATCACTTCTCACTCTGAAGAGTAAATGTATCCATACCCAAAACCTATTCAGTGGTTCTGTAATAGGCACAGAATTTTATTTAGTGATCATAAAGAATGCTGGTACATGCATGTGTGTGTGTTGGGCGGGGGGGTGGATAGGGGAGTGTAGGCATCTGTTGTGTTAACCTTTTAAAATGAACATTACATTAACAATCCATCATCAGGAAAACATTTTGGAAGTTTCCTAGTAGTAATGCATTACATTTGCATCCATATTAATGAAAACTACTTAGATACCTTAGTACTGGAATTAGTTATTGAATAAACTAGAAGAGAACAGCTTTGAGTTCACTCAACAGGTCAATATTCACACAAAGGTCTTTAGAAGCCACAACTTTTTAACCATTTTTGTCACAAGAAAAAAAAAAGAGTTTTAAATGAATCGTATTTAAAACTTTATCACTAGTTTCTCTCCCTCCCTTTCTTCTTAGGGTTAAAAACTCAGAGATGATCTCTCACAACAGGAAGGCTAGAGGTAGTTTGAGAATCACTATAGTAACTAGCTAAACTATATTATACTGATAGATATGTCAAAAGTTAAGAGCTTCCAATCCTCTACTTAAAATCATAACATGTTGAAAAGTATTTGGAAGTTTAGGCCACAGTTTTATCTATCTGAGCACTTCCTTTGTATCTACTCAAGTGTCTCAATCTCCATTTTCAATATAGAGAAAAAATTACAGGAAACATAAACATATTTATGGATAGGATACAGGAAACATAATTATATTGGATATCCAGATTAGTATTGCTATTTCCTATTCTTCCACAACAAGGTAAGGAGCTTCCTTGCTCTAGGAACTGAGGAAGTTCTGCTATTAAAAAAATGTCAGTTGAACTAAAAACACTTAATAGTATAGTTTATTTTTATTTGGTGCAAGTTCATTTCCTCACTGTGGACTAGAAGCAAAAAATTCAGACTAGTGCCAGTCTGGGATATTTTGAGTAGCACTCACGTAGTTGTTGTTGTTGTTGTTGTTGTTGTTGTTAGGTGCTGTCGAGTCAGTGTCCGACTCATAGCGACCCTCAGAGGGTTTTCAATGGCAGACTGTTTCGGGATTGCCTTGGGAGTGGATTGCCAGGTCCTTCTCCCATTTTTGCGGTGCTGGGAACTGAACTCGGGACCTCAGAGACTGCAGCACAGCGCTCTACACTCATGTAGAAGACCCCTAAATTGTATATATTGTACCTTCAGTATGAGGACAGAAACAGAGGGACCTCCTCCTTTTGTTCATTTTGCTAACCAGAGGTCCTACTATCTCACTGAAATAAAAGCATAACTATTTTCTCTGCTGTTTCTAACAATCTAACTTAATCTAAGTATCTATCAAAACAATAGTTGCCCCCTTTTTAGAAAGAAGAGGATGTGTGCTTACTCTTCTTGACGTAAGTCATTGACGCTGCGGTCCAGTGAGATCATGTCGCTTGCCACCATGTTAAATCCAAACTCTTTAATGCTGGCTTGAGCGGCTTGTTTCAATTCTGGTCCCAAAACCAATGGCTTGGCTTTCTCTCCAGGGCCACCAACCACTCCATGAGGCTCAGGTTCTTTGGGTTCAAAGTTACCGAGGATACCTGGGCGTAGCACAGGATCATGGTAGGTAAATGTCTGAGGCTTAAATGTGAGATACTGCCTCTGCATTATGTCTTTCTGGGAATCTCCTCCAGCATGGCGCTCCTGTTCGTTTTTTGCCTTGTTTTTTCTTCTAATAGATTCTAAGTCCACTTCTACTCCTTCAACATGAGGCCATGGTACCACTGGTTTGAATCTGTCATCCCCAGGAGCTAGTCCATTGCTTCCTCGGTTAGGCATGGGGTTATGGACATCTCTGTCTTCCTATATAAAAGGGAAGGGGATATATAATGAGTACATAAGGCAAACCACTGTAGTAGGGTTTATGACACAAATTTTTGTGTTTAAAAAAGGCTGAGGCAACAATAAAACAGTTTAAAAATGTGGAATATAGCCAGGCCACCATTAATTGGGATTTCCCATTAGAAGATATCTTTCAGGATGGAAAGAAAATAGCAATAAATAGGCTATTTCCTCATTTTACTATTCCAAAGTAAGGTAAACATTTTTTACTTATCTCTATATATTTAACTCTGTTAAAGACTTCTTAATAATATACTGAGATGTCAAAAATGTACGCACATTTTAAGAGATGTTATCTACATATAATTCTTTGAAACGAATTGAATTATGACAGCAATGTGTAGTCTGACATTTGCTCAAAAGATGGTGTTAATTATATGAACAAGCATACAACACTTTTTTTTTTTTTTTTTTTTGGTACTGGGGGTTGAACCCAGGGTCTTGCACTTGCATGCTTTGTAAGTACTCTACCACTGATCTGCACCCCTAGCCCTTTTTTTTTTTTTTTTTTTTTTTTTTTTGAGACAAGTTCTCTCTAACTTAAGCAGACTGCCTCTAGTCTCAAACTTATGATCCTCCTGCCTCTCCCTCCTGAGTCACTGGGATTACAGGCATGCACCACCACACCCAGCTATATGACACATTCTTAGAACAGCAAAATGAAAAGGTTTTGACCCAAGATGTGTACACATTTTTTGGCACCTACTGTACACTGAGGGTTAGAGCTACAAATTTCTATGATCTTTGATAAAAACAAACACCTACTAGGTCATGTAGTGTTTTTCATAGTATCTGGCATATAATAAACATAATTTTTGTCAGCAATGTAGTCATACGGTGGCAGTGGTCCTGATGGACATCATTCATAACTCATCTGGCTTCATGCTCCAGAAGGCAGAAGGACAAGGTGGGGTTATGCATGCAACAGTCCCAAGTCAGCATTTTCTACTCAGTGAGAGATTAGCTGAACTCAGAGCTACAAAAATTCTCTAATAACTGTAACCAAGTCAGCATGGGCTTTTATCCACATTCTATATCTTGTTTGCCCCATTCCAAGGGTAGCATAGGTTAAAAACAGATTCCACATAAAAGGATATTCAGTAAAGAGTGCTCTCTTCTCTATTTGCACCCGCCTTACCTATGCAGATCTTTCAGTCAGAAATCCTGAGCGTCTTTGCTTCTGAGGTATGTTAACTTTGTGCTAAGCCAGTACCATTCTTTCTACAAAGCAGTGCTTCTCAACATTAGTGAATTTAAAAAATACTGAAGTCTGTGTTCCACTCCCAGACACTGTGATTTAAGTGGTCTGAGCATTTGGATTTTTAAAAGTGGGCCAGGTAATATTTTGCATCTAAGCCTGAGAACCGCTAGCTTAAAGGGAAAGCTGCAAGCTATAATTAGACATGGGAGGAGCAGAGTGTGCACAGCAAGAGGAAACACAAACCCAGAACTGAAAAACAGGCACCTAGCCCTCCATTTCACTCCACACTAAGATCCTACTCATTCTGTCACATGTTAACACCAGTAATAGAATTAGTAGGATAGGATCAACATTTTTCTGTCATGTTAGAACTACCATGAAAAGTAAAGTTTAAAACTTTGTTTTAAAGAATATAGAAGCAGAAATGGGCACCATGGTGGTGCACACCCGTAATCCCAGCGATCCTGGAAGAGGAGGAGGAGGCAGGAGAGTCCAAATTCAAGGCCAGAGGCAGTCTGCACAAAAATCAAAGTGCATAAAAAAATAAAAAATGGATTGTGGGGGCATGCCAGTGGAAGGGCACTTGCAAACTATGTGTAACGCCCTTGGTTCAACCCCTAAATATCACAATGAAAAAAAAAAATACAGAAGCAGAACTCTAGGTATTTGGTGATGTGTGGGTTGCTATTTACTTGTAGTTTCTTTAGAGACAAAAATTTCTATAGAAAGTTATTTCAGATGTGAATTTAGTAGGTAAGGGATGGCTAAGGATTGATCAGATAGTAAATTTTTTAAATTACCAATTTATTTAGGTAACATAAGCACATGATACAAAATTCAAAAGCTCCACAAGGCCATGCAGTGAAAAGCAAGCTTTTCTGCCTCCTCTGCTATAGAAGCAAGCATAGCTATCAATTTGTTATGAGTTTTACTAGATATATGCATGTACAAATATACATGTGTATATATAACAAGTTGTTTTTTAACACAGGACATAGATTTTAACTAACTCATTAAAAAAGAACTCATAACATGTTAAAACAGAGTCAAAGATAAATCCAATGAACAGATAGATAAATGAAGAATACTGATTTATATACAGTCAAGCACGATGGCACATGCCTATAATCCCAGCTACTTGGGAACTGAGGCAGGAGGATCATGAGTTTGAGGCAGAGGCAACCTATGCAACTTAGTGAGACTCCGTCTCAAAATTAAAAATAAAAAATGGGCCAAGATGCACTTCAGGGGTAGAGCACTCAGCACATTAGAGGCCCTGGGTTCGTCTGGCTCACTACTGCACAAAAAGGAATACTGATTTACAAGCAGATGTTACACTGGCCAATATCCATAGGTAATAATGAATTGCATTCTATCCAGTTTCCAATTCAAGGGACAAGAATTCTTTGCATTACTAACAGCATTCTGTAATTCACAGGATTGTTAAGTAGCCTAAAGATGATGAAAGTATATAAAAATATGGAAAGTTTGGTTAGATAAAACACCCACACAATCATCTTTATGGGCCATTTCAAAGTTTTACACAATTTTGTGCCCATAAGATAATACTAAATACAAGATAGTGGCACAGCTTGATTATATAAATATGATGCCTTTTTTCAGGAAGATAAGGTTTCTGGATCAGAGTTTTGATCACCCCACCCTCCATAGCAGGGACTAGCTTGAAGCTAGCCTGTGAGCCCTACTAAGGGTCAGAGGTAATAAGTAAAAAGAAATAAGTAGATCATCTTTCCAGAAATCTTGTATTTAAGAAGAAATGCGGATTGTCCCAGGAATTAACTAATCCTAAGAAAAGTGTACACTAAGCATAACTGTAACAGAGAGATTAAGTTGAAGCGGGGGTGATTCTGATGATAGAAAGTGTCTCTTTCTCTAATTCATCTCCTGGTTCTTTCCAAAATAATAATTATAGTAGTGTTGTAAGGGAATTAAAATAGAGAAATCATTATAAAATGCTATAAGATAATGGTCTTAAGTTGCTAAGGTTGAGCCAAGTAAAACACAAAAAGAAGACATGCCCTCACTTCAACTTTTTACATTATGGATTTCAATGAATTGGTAAACAAGGAGGTAAAAACTGAGGGGAAGGAAATGTTATTGAATACAGAAGAGTAGTTTGAATAGGTCATCAGATGCCAACATCCATAGCCATAGCATCCACTATATCACCTAATGTTCCATAGTGAGAAAATTGTATATTAGAAGAATATGGAGTGATAGTATATGAAATTAAGCTACCCAGATTGTAAAATACACACTATAGTTTAGGTTAGCCTATTCCAATATAAAAATTACAAATTTAAGTATTTCTCAAATTCTCCCACTTTAACAAGAGAAGTTTTACCAGATTCAAACTTATCTTCCTGTAAAAGTTGTTTTAATCTTTTCTTTGACTTAATGGTTCTTTGTTAAACTGGTATTGCTTTTTAGAGTTCAGTGAAAAGTCTACATGGTCCATCTTCATTCTGAGTTACCTAATTTTCTTCCAAGCTTTGTGACCAGTTTTACACTGATGATTTGTAGGTCCATTTCTCCAGCCCACATTACACTACTGATCTCCAGACCTATAGTCATCTGTTTCCTGAACTTTCTATTTATTTCTTTGGTACCCAAATTTAATATACCTCAAATCAAACCTATTGTTCACCTCATATCATTATCATACAGACAGAAAATCTGACAGAGAAGTTACCTAAGATCAGAACCAGTACATGTAGAGTAAAAATCTGAATCTGGGCAGGCTGCTTTAAATGTCCCTGCTCTTGACCCCTATACCACTTTTGTGCTTCTCATGCTAGTGCACAGATTTGCTATCTCTCTTTGTCATTTTCAAATATGAACATGTTAACTTTTCCTGCTTACAACATTCCACCAATGCCACTGCCCCCAGGAGAGTTTATGTTCTTTAATAGGGTTGAAAAGACTTTCTACATTATGCCTTTCATTTATGTAATATTTCCATCATTACCCAAGACAGCAGGCACCAGCTAACTTTTCCAAAACTGGTCAAGTAATAAACATAAACTTTGAAGATCACAAAGTCTCTGTTGTAATTATTCAAGTCTGCCAGTTTAGAGTGAAGTAGCCATGGATAATATGTAATGAATGGATATGACTGTGTTCAATAAAAATTTATATACAAAGACAGGTGGTAGGGTGAATCTGGCCCTCTAACACCTGCACTAGATTATAATTTCTGTGAAAGGGCAAGGGCCATGTCTATCACATGAACCACAGCATTCCCAATGGTTCTCCTGGCATGTAATTCTTTAATAAATATTTACTGAGTGTATGAATGAATCTTAAAAAGTCTGCTCTGATGGCAAGAGACTCTGAGAAAAAAAGAGAAAGATTCAGAATAGAGAATATGAAATGGGACAGGTGGACTTGGATCAGATAAACCCTTACAGTTAATACCATTAGAATTACCCAGAGACGTAAGTGTATATTCTCTGCATGGCATTTTACTCTAAATAATGATATATAACAGCACCAGAAAAATTGAATTTTCTCACTTCTCAAAGACTGTATATCATTAAATCAGAAGGCAGAACCAAATACTAGAATTTTTCTGTCTAACCCCAAGTCAATTAAAAAAATCATGTCAAATCTTAATGTTATACAATTCAAAGAACGGCTATAAAGCAATGTAATACTTAACTCCCTTGAGAAGGAAAGCAGCACAGTCCTTCCTGAGAATGAATGAGAATCAGTAGATGCTTTGTGACTCACTAGTAAGTACTATACTATGATACTTTCACAATCAACAGCTGATTTACTGTACAGCCAAAATCAATGAGTCATTGTTGACTAGAAATGGAAAAGAGAATCATTATATAACTTCCCAAGATCATTATGTTCATAAGGCAAAAATGAACTAAAAAATATAATCATTTACAGTAATATGAAATAGAAATATGGTCAGATTAGTCACTATCCATCCACCTGACCACTTACAAAGCCCCTTCCTCCATCCACCCCCATTAAAGCAAATGGTAATAATACTATAGGCTGTTTGGGTTTGAAATCACAGGTGGACTCTGAAAAACTACACTCATAGGGATGAACTTGTGTAACAGGATGATCTCTTGAGAAATTACAACTTGGCAGAAATGGCCACTGCTGAACAATAGGCACATAATTTGGTCACCATTCTCCATGAACCACAGAATTTAAAAGTATGACAAGACAAATTTCATCTTGTGACTTAAAATACTCTGACCAAAAACACTTTTAGTTGGGAAAAATCACATCAGCATCTTTTCTCTGGCTGCACATACTTACCAAGGAACAGAAAAAAACAGGGCAAAGAACAGAAAGAGTTTGTCATAATAAAGCAGGCACCAAAGTTTAGAGGAAATAGGGTATGCCAAGAGGCAGGGACTCCTTAGATTCTCCCCAATATGTGGCAGGATGTGGGTGGGAATGTGGGGTGCTCAATCTCAGTACCCTTTTTCTCCCTGCTTAGCTACAGCTGGATTCTAAACTAATCCATATGACAGTTGGTGCTGACTAAAGACCTTCAAGCCGCGTTCCTTGCAGAACACTGAGAGGTGACTGCACTGGGAGTTGTGGCCCTGCTGGGCATGGGAGTGGGGCAGGCGACAAGCAATTTGTACTTAACCAGGGCTTTAAAAGGATAAACCCAAGACCAAACACAGAACTTAACCAGTCCTTGAATATCTAGGATGTCATCCCTTAGAGGGAAGGACCTTATTTCCAAATATATGTTAAGACTCTTAAACTAGGAAGGCCTGCAGCTGTACCACTGCGGTGTCCGATCCTATCAGATCTCAGAAGCTAAGCAGGGTCGGGCCTGGTTACTACTTGGGATGGGAGACTGCCTAGGAACACCAGGTGCTGTAGGCTTGGGAGAAGGATCTGGCAACCCACTCTCCCAAAACAATCAGCCATTGAAAACCCTATGAATAGCAGACAAGCACTGACAATAGTGTTTCCCCTGTTATACATAGGGTTGCTATGAGATGGACAAAACATGATGGCATCTAACAATAACAACAACAAACTAGGAAGAGATTTAAGGCTGCTTTCCAATGGTGATGCCTATGTTAGCTATGAAGGCAGAACGGAAAAATGGAGAGAGTGTGCTTTTTTTTTAAGGTAAGTACACTTATATAAATGTAAAAATTCTATACAAGCTCTGGTCATGAGTTAGTAAGATAAGTATGGCATTCTGATAAGAATAATTATCTGCTGAAAGAAACAGATTTACTTAAGAGGGGTCCAATGTGTTTATCTTTTTTTTTTTTTTTTTAATAACAGACCAAGATATAAGCCAAGAGTTGGCAGACTGGAGAAAAAGAGTATGGTTGACACAGTTTGACACTACAGTAACTGTTCCACCCACAGAAATTCAAGTCAGTAACTCTAAGACTGAAAGTTAGACATTGGTAGTAACTAGGCTGAGTACTATGCTATAAGCCATTTGGCCCCAAACTTAACCCTTGGGACCAAAACATCAAGAGTCTTGACTATGGAGAGCTGTCTACTGTATGACAGTTAGTGGTCAGTACTTTCATTTTTCTGTTAAGACTTCAGACACACTATAGCAACCACAGTTACAAGTGAGTAAGTTAGTGCTGCCATCTTAACCACCTAGTGGAAATTTTGGCTGCAATAATGGGCTTAAACATAAAAAAGATCGTATGCATGACACAGTGTCAGGTAGGGTTTCATTCTTTTGTACATAGGGTCGCTATGAGTTGGGCCTGATCCAACGGCACCTAACAATAACAACAGAGCATTTTGAATGAATTAAATGCCAACTCTTTTTAACTACATAAGCAAACTATAAAATACATTGTTTACTACAGATTTATACTGTACTATACTGAATAATATAGAAATTAATAGTTGTCTTCTAAAAAGTTGGCTATATCACATTTTTGAACATTCAGTCATCTGAACAAAAGGAAAACTTCCATTACATAAGAACATCCCAATAAATCTCTCTGTTTTACCACTAATCTAATCATCTCTGGATTTTCATGAATATCATTTGGTATTCTTAAAAAAGGCATACATTTGCATTGACACAATAATTTTCTGAAAATCTCTGTGTATCCTGTAGAATAATCATGGTTCACTAAAGAATATACAGAGATGACAATTTTAAGCCTTTGGATCTTTGCCTCAGATTTAACATAATTCTTCCCCATCAGTAGAATTAGACAATTTTGGGATTTCCCTGTCTTAATGGGAAAACCTAATGCACTGAAATTACTACATACTCACTAGAAAAATATCAACTACTTTTTCTCAACCAACCATTTGTGTTATTGATACTAAACACTTGAAAGCTATCTAAAATTATCTACGTTTTCTGATGTCTGGTCTAAGCATCTTTCCCAGCCACCTCCCTGTGGGATGAATTTCCTTTTAAACACAAGACGACATGCAATCATCCCAGGTCCTTCTAATCCTCCAGGGTTTCTTGTTCCAGGTAAATGATAAGACCTAGATGCTTAGAATGGGAAATTTTGATCCCTTCTAAGCACTTAAAATCACCTAGGAAACCAAACAAGGGTTAAATAAATTTCTCCCTACCATTCAATCTAGTGTCTATAAAAAAATATATTGATATATCATTCCAAATGTTTTTGGCTTTAGCTAATAATTAGGTACTGTCTTAAACTAGCCAGGGTCCAATTTCCATGGCAATCTCTATTTCAAATAGGCACTTTAGTAAATTTTTGACATTTAATTGCCTTCATATCATTGAATATTGTGAGTACACTTTTTTTTTGTGTGGGGAATATCTCTTCACTCAGCCTTAAGAAAAATCATTCTTTAAATGGTAAGAAATACTATATTTTACCACAACCCAATCCTAATGGACAAGTATAAATTTCTTCATAAGATACACACACACACACACACACACACACACACACACACACACACACATATACATATTTGTTTAAAGTGTTTCAGAGAGGCTGGGTGTGGTGGCTCATGCCTCTAATCCCAGTGATTTGGGAGGCAGTGGCAGGAAGATCACAAGTTTGAGGTGAGAGGCAGCCTGAGTAACTCAGGGAGACCCTGTTCAAGATAAAAAATTAAAAAGGGGCTGGGGGTTCAGCCCAGTGGTAGAGTGCTTGCAAAGTATAAGCAAGACCCTTGGTTCCACTCCCCAGTACTGCAAAAAAAAAAAAAAAAAAAAGTGTTTCAGAGCTAAAAGGTTATATTAACACTGATGACACAAACTCTAGAAATATAAAAATATTCCAATTTTTAAGTTTGATTGATCTTTTGGAACTCTAGACTATTTCAGTGATTAGGTACCATTTAAAAGTGGTTTTGGAAGTGGTATTAGTAAGCATGGGTAACTAGGAAGAAATTTACTCAGAAGGTTAGTATAATACTGAATAAAATTTAGTTCATTCAACTGAAGTAGTTGATCAAATTGATTTGATTAAAATTATGCTAAAAACTTATTTTTTAAAACCATATAATATTTCACATATTTTTAAGTGTCAGGGTAAAATGCAGATTTGTTAGTAATACAAACTTTCAATTTTCAACATGTAAATTAAAGTTATACCTGGAAAGGGGGAGATTTCACACAAAATCTTTCTTTTTATTAACTCTATAATCTCTAATGTTCTATTCTGCAAAAATGGAAATCCCAATGAGCTCACAGTAGTTTAAATCAGCAACTTAAACTCAAATCAGCTCCCAGAAACTTGTCCCCACCTCAAGCAGACCTGTGAATATTTCTATCATTCTCTTCCTGCATTGTCTTAGGATCTGTTTACATGTTCCTTCTCAAACTGAGGGCTCTTGTTGTTGTTAGGTGCTGTCAAGTTGGTGTCCAACTCAGAGCGACCCTATGTACAACAGTTGAAACACTATTGTCATGTTTCTCTGCTATTCGTAGGGTTTTCAATGGCTGATTATTGGGAGTGGGTTGTTGGGTCCTTTTCCCAAGCCTACAGCACCTGGTGGGCTGGGATTTAGCTCAGTTGGTAGAGCGCTGTGCTGCAGTCTCTGAGGTCCCGAGTTCAATTCCCAGTACCGCAAAAATGGGAGAAGGGCCTGGCAATCCACTCCCAAGGCAATCCCAAAATGGTCAGCCATTGAAAACCCTATGAGGGTCGCTATGAGTCGGATACCGACTCGATGGCACCTAACAACAACAACAACAACAACAGCACCTGGTGTTCCCATGAGATCTCCCATCCAAGTTCTAACCAGGCCCGACTCTGCTTAGCTTCCAAGACCTGAAGGGATCGAATGCCACAGTTGTACCGCTGGAGGAAAGGGCTCTTAAAGGATAGTATGTATTAGTCTGTGTACCCCATGCACCTAGTAGACAGTAGGTACTCTCAGTATATGTTTGTTCATGGACTGAGTAAGTGAAGATCATCTAGCTATGGATCTTCTGTTATCATCTTGCTGGAATATAAACTGACTTTGGATCCATTACCTTATGCTTGGCTTGGTTTAAGCTAGTATTTTGGGAATCCAAATGAGATAACTTAAAACCATTACTTCCCTTATATACTTAAATTTTGAATAATCTTTTTCTAAGTTTCTTCTTTTGTTCAGATTTGGATAAATCATATCTGTAAGTGAAATTTGGTGCTTCATGAAAAATGAGAACTTTATTTAAATAAGAGAAAGTAAATCTGCTGATGTTTGTCTTAGTTCTCCGGGCCAATTTATCTTGCAAATGGCTTCCAACTAAAGTTGGTGCTTGTTGTGAACACTAATAGGACAAAGACTCTAAAACAGAGCAGAAAAATATCAAGTAATACTCAAGGAAGAATAAATTAAAAGAAGAAATGGGCAATTAAAGGACCAAAAATCTAGGTTAATTTTTACAATAGAAGAATAAACAACAAATTGATTATCCTTTTACAAAAAAACCTTTATTCATAAGGCTATTTGTTGTTGTTGTTAGGTGCCGTAGAGTTGGCTATAACTCTTAGTGACCCTCATAGGGTTTTCATTGATCTAAATCAAAGGTACCATTTTGTAGTACATTTCAAAAAGTGATATAAAGTTATATTTGTCAAAGTTTATGGCATCAGCCAGGTGCAGTGACACACGCCTGTAATCCCAACAGTTCAGGAGGCAGAGGCAGGAGGATTGCAAGGTCAAGACCAGAGGCAGCCTGCGTAATTTAGTGAGACCCTATCTCAAAAACTAAAAAAATGGGCTGGGGGTGCAGCTCAGTGGTACAGCACTTGCAAAGCATGCAAGCACAAGGCCCTGGGTTCAACCCTCAGTACTGGGAAAAAAAAAAAGGTTTATGGCATCACTTCAGTGCTAAGAGTATCTATTGTCAATGCAGAGCTATAAATGCAATGCATACCACTGCCATTTAAAAATCCCATCTCCCCCAGGTAGTAAAAGGCAGATTATAATATGTCTTAGAAATCATAAAAGGTTGTAGTGGGTAGATTTTAATTCTCCATATTTGGGAGCTAAGGAATTCCTGAATTTTAAAAAGAAAGCACCTAAATAAAATTTTTATTTCATAGATAATATACAATAAGTTACATAAAATATTTTAACAAAGCTATCAATGTTCCACAATAAATCTTACAAAACTATTCCTACAAAATGACCTGTCTAAAAATAAGAAAGGTGTTAGGAAAGAGTGAGAAGGGGCAAAAAAAATGAAAGCAAAGCAATGAGAAAAAGATTGCAAAATAAAAATCTGTGAAGATTTTTCAACCCATGAATAATTTATATATGAATATATATATTATGTATGCACATGAGGCAAGGAAATATACATTTAAAAACCAAATGGTTTAGAAGGATAAGAAATAAAAAACCCTGCTGAATAGACCTTTCAAAAGAACAGTCACAGCATTTCTTCAGGTAAAGAAAGGAGGAACTCTTTAGAAGTTAAATTGAGAAAATGAGGTCACATCTGCTTCTCTTTGGTCCCTCTCATAATGTTTTGGAACCTTGTTTCAGCTTGTGACAATCAACTGTATTTTCTTACCTAGAAGAGCTACGAAGCTCTCTTTACTCCTTTTCCACATCATCTTTAAAATATTTTAATACAGTATTCCCAACATCAATCTCTGGGGAATACACTATTATCATTTTTTTTTAATCCAGGGAACTGCTTATTTAGACGGTCCGTTAATTCTTGTTTCCAATATAAAAATGCATTTTATAATTTAGTATCAACCAAAGGCAAACAGACAGTTTAACTCTTAATCCTCCTTTATACCTGGCAAATCCAGTGAAACCACAAAATAATTTCCAATCTCCCTGTAAATCTTATAGGAAATTATATCACCAACAAAATCATCAATAATTCTTAAGATATTAAGGAAAACATTTTACTGAGTGAGAGCAGAATGAAGTCAAATATGATATTTGTGTTGGGAGAAAATGTTTAATACCTTCTTGAAAGCCAAAAGAGCAATGTCCTATTATTCTTCCAGGGGAGAAATTCAAGAATGCACGCAGCACTCCCACACGAAGGGTTACTACTTTCCCCAGGGGCGAAATGCATAAAACAGCTTTTCCTCTAATGCTTTCCTGGCTTTGCCCTGAAGCCTGGCTTTCATAGAAGCTCATTTAAAAAGTATTGCAATGTGGAACTTTATAGCACATCCATTGTGATTGGCATACAATAATCTCTTGCAAATCTGAAAAAAAAAATTACCTCAAGAAAGAAAATACCTTAAAGTTTTCAGGATAGATATATCATTTTGAAGCACAGACTAATATTTTACTATCATTTCATGACTAGAAATCCATCTTAGGAGGGTATGACAAAGTAACTTACTAATGTGAGGCAGAAAAACATCTGAATGCAGATCAGGGTTATTTATATAAGGAACTGCTTGACATTTTACATTTTCACTATCAAGAAGTCTGATCCCAGGAGGGAATGCTTATCCAGGGATACTCTAGTTCATCTTGTCTCTTACTTCACATTCAGGCTAGCATTCATGTGCATCATTAAAATACAAAAGAACTGTCCTTTTGCTTATCCAAATATTTATTACAGGTCTACCATATGCCAGGAATTCTAAGAGAGTCATGACCTGAGGAACAAGGGTATCCAACAAGGCTGTGACTTGACCTATGTTTGAAAATAGTCAGACCTCCCCAGCACAGGTGGTAGGGAGGATTGGTAGATAAGGAGGCAAGGACGGAAAATGGGGACAGGTTGTCCATAGGCTGAGACAAAGGCCCCAAAGCATAAGAACTCAGGAATGTTTGGGGAACTCCAAGTCGTTTGGTATAACTAAGTGTAGGGGACATATGGCGAGATGGCAGGAGATGAGACTCAACCTGGTAGTTTCTCTGAGAGCCTTTCAAGAACTGCCAAGATGTTCAGACTTCTCCTCTTAGACACTGGAACCACCACAGGGGTGCACACGAGACCAAAACCGAATTTTGGAATGAGTACTCTGGTAGAGCAAATGAATGGGAAGAGGAGCTAAGATTTTCTCAGAGAAATTAAAAAAAAAATTAGAAATAAAATACTAGAAAAGGCAACGTGGGACAGAATTTGAAGAAAGGAGTGGTCAACGGGGCTAAAAACTATAGGCATGATGTTAAATTAATGCAAATTACATGATGTTAAATTAATGCAAATTACAAACCGTGAAGGTGTAGGCAAGGCAAGTACGTAGTTTAGTTGCAGTTCTGCAGCACAATTCACTCATCAGTTCTATGATACACAGCATTGGTGGAAGTTCAGAAGGATGAAGCTAGAGAGGCTGCTCAGCTATAGACAGAACTATCATATGGGGATTTTTTGTTTGTTTGTTTATTTGTTTTTGGTACTGGGGAGCTTAATTCAGGGTCTTGCATATACTTTGTGAGTACTCTATCACTGAGCTGAACCCTCAGCCCCTTTTATATTTTTTATCTTGCAACAGTTTCTTGCTAAATTGTACAGCCTGCCTCTGGTATTGAACTTGCCATCCTCCTGCCTCTTCCTCCTGAGTCACTGGGATTACAAGAGTGTGCCACCACACCCAGCTTATCATTCTGTTTTTATCATACAAAGTATACAAGACATTTTTTGGGATCCTCTTGTTTTGTCCCAGGCATTCCTGTGGTATGTCCAGAATTAAGAAATAGGTATTAAGTAGCTACCATACACCAGGTTAAAGGGTGCAAAGATGAGCAAATACATCCCTGTTCTTATGGTATTTACCATCCAATGGGGGAGACAGATAATGAAAGAAGGATGAAAATACAGTGCTGTAAAAGACTTTAAGGAAAGTTGATCTAATTCAGGGAGTTAGCAAAGGTTTTCTTAAGAAAGAGTCCATCAGTGAGCAGAGAGCTGAAGGATGAGAACTTAACTGGGCAAAGAGAGGAGGAAAAGGAACCCTATGTAGAGACCATGTTGAATAGAGTGTCTGTTGTAGAAAGGCCTATGACTGTTAAGAAGGATGAAATATGGTAGAATACAAAGAGTGAGGGGGCCTGGTGCCAGGAAGGCTAAAGGTAGGCAGTAGCCAGACCAAGCAGGGTCTGGTGTCCATGATAATGAGTTTGGTCTTATTCTGAAAGCAATAAAAAGTGTGCTAATAGTTTTAGTGAACCATGAAAGGAATAAGAGAATTTTGAAAGGAATTTTCTACCTGAGCAGTAAGACAACAGACTGAAGACAGCCGGAGTAGGTGACGGTTGGTCAGGGAACAGATAGTAGTACCCAGAATGAGCACCTTGGTGGTAGAGAATGAAAACTAGACAGATTCACAAGTTCACTAGGAAACAAAATGGGCAAGTTTGATGATGGATTGGATATGGGTGGTAAAGGAGAGGGAGTAGTCAAGGATGACTTTAAGATTTCTAACTTGCATGAATAGATGCTATTCGCTGTGTGAGGAAACACTGAACAAGTCTGGCATTGAAGATAATGAATTCCTTTCTGGATATGCTGAATTTGAAGTGTTTCTGAAACATTCAAGAGAAGGAAGTGGAACATACAGCTTAGAGAAGAGGTCTGGACTAGGAAATATAAATTTGCTGAACATCTTTATGTAAGTAATAATTGATACAAGGACTTGCATAAGACAAATAATAGATAGATTATAAAGTGAGAAAAGAAGAGGGTCTTGGTGCCTACCTTAAGGAATCCCTTAAAAGCTGTACAAAAGAGACTGAGGATTGGTACAGAATGTAGGAAGAAAACCAACAACAAAGACAGTGTGTTCAGGAGAGAGGTAATGGTTGATAGTATTAAATGCTGTTTAGAACCTAAGTAAGATGAAGAATGCTTTTGATACCATGAAGTTGAGTGACAATTTAGTGAGGGCTGTTTTGGTGGTGTTACAGTGTCAAGAGTCTAAGTGGAGTGGGCAGAAGTCTGGTGTTGGGAGGTTGGAAATGATGTAAGCAACATGTGAAAAGTTTGCCTGTTAAGGGAAGAACAAAGAAGGAGGGGCACCTGGAGGAAATATTGGGTAGAATGAGAAGTTTGGGGCTGTTTGTTTTGTTTATTTTAATGGAAAACACTTGAGTGTTTTTAAAAGCAAAGGCAAGGGTGAGGTATCAAAATACTCGTGAGAGGAGGGTAATTAAGAGCAGAGAACTCTGAGAATATGAAAGGGGTTGGAAGCCAAACCAATGGTAGGAACTGGCCTGGTCAGAAGGGATCTCTCTGCTGTAAGAGGAAGGATGAAACAGGGGGAGAGCAGACACCTTCATTTTTCTCTTCCTTGGGATTCAGACCCTCACCACTGCTGTCTGAACTATTCTATCAGCCTCCCCCACTTAATCTGTTCTACATTCTACACTCAAATGGTCTCCTTACTCACTAGTTGTTCATGCCCCACTGGGAGATCATTTCCTAAAAATGATCAGTCCTGTTGATAGAGTTTGGCTCGTGTTATCAGTCTTAGCCTACAGCACTGTCCTGTTTCTTCCTCTTCTTTCTTCTCAAGTTCAGTTCCAATTCCATTTACACAGATATAGCCCCCGTCATCTGCTCTAATTCCAGTGATATTTTTCACTCACGTGAATTTCTACACAATACTTTTCTAATGCCATAACTGTCTGATATGTTGTTTTTCTTCTCCAATCAGACTAAAAGCTCTAATTGAGAAAAGTCTTACCATCTTTTCCTCCTTTTGCACAGAAAGAATTTCTATTATGTGTCTTCTAAATTTTCTGCCATTTCTATTTTCTTTGTTCCTCCTCCCAAATACAAAATAGTAACACTCAATAGGAAACATGATGTTTCTTGGCCTGCTTATTTATTTATTTATTTATTTATTTATTTATTTAATTTATGCGGTACTGGGGGTTGAACCCAGGGCCTCACATTTGCATGCTTTGCAAGTGCTGGACCACTGAGCTGCACCCCCAGCCCATTTTTAAACTTTTGACACAGGGTCTCGCTAAATTACACAGACTGCATCTGGTCTCGAACTTGTGATCCTCCTGCCTCTGCCTCCCAAGCCGCTGGGGTTACAGGAGTCTGTCACTGTGCCCACTGGCCTCTATATTTCTAAAAGAGAGTTTGGTCTTATGTTTTTAGATTGATTGCGGGGGTGAGGGACCACAATACAAAGTTTGATTTAAAAATAAGATAACTTTGTTGTTAGGTGCCGTCGAGTTGGTATCCGACTCATAGCGACCCTCATAGGGTTTTCAATGGCTGTTTTGGGATTGCCTTGGGAGTGGATTGCCAGGCCCTTCTCCCATTTTTGCGGTGCTGGGATTTGAACTCGGGACCTCAGAGACTGCAGCGCTCTACCAACTGCACTAAATCCCAGCCCAAGAAAACTAGATACTGTTAAATATGTTATGTACACCAATCCTCAGAATTATCCAGTGAGACTGGTCAAATAAGTCCTATAATTTTATTCTCACATTCTATAGTCAAGGAAGCTAAAGATGGGAAATATTAAGTACCATTCCCATAACATACAATTAATAAGTGACTGATCTGTGATTTGAACCTTGGTCTGTGTACTTACTAATCCTGAGCATTTAGCTACAATGCTAAACCATTTCAAAAAGACTGATGGTGACTTCTACCTTCTAGAAACTGAGAACTTCACAAAAACAATTAATTTTAGGAGCCTTTAAAATGTCCAGTTAAAAGCGGTGCACGACAGTGCAAGCCTCTAATCCCAGTGACTGGGGAGACTGAGGAAGAAAAATTTCAAGTTGAAGGCCAGAGAGAACATGTGCAACTTAGACCATGCCCCACCAAAGGAGGGGATTGGGGTGGGGCTCAGTGGTAGAGCACTTACCTAGCATGGGAGAGGTCCTGAGTTCAACCCCTCAGTACTGGAAAAAATGTCCAATTAAGACACTTTTTAACGTATCTTTATTGTTTTTTAATCATGTTACAAGTCTGTCTTTGGCTACCACTTACACCAAAGAAACAGCCAATTCTGACACTCTGTACAATAAAATCCGCCTTGTCAAAGGCTTTTTTGCTCTTCCAATATGTTAGGTTATAATTTCTCTTGACAGCATGTGAAATAAGTGGGAAAGCATTTTCAACAATTTTACATAAGGAATTAAATCAGTCTCTCTCAAAAGCAAGAACCAAAGTGTTTTTTGTCCTGTGTTAAGCTGACTGTTCTGATATACTACTGTGAAGTTTGAGCTGCTCAAATCACCACTAAAGAATACCTTTGCCTTTTTATAATCAAACAGATTCCTGTGGCTGTGGAATAAAACCAAATGAGTCATAATTGAGACCATGACTACAGCTTCACTGCTATTCTACTCTAATCAGAATCTTATCAAATACTTGGTTTCATAAAGATGGTGGGACAATATTACAGCATCATGAGGGAACTTGCCGTGTCTCAGGACATGCTAACTACACACAAGACCAAAGTTCCATTTATTGCTCCTCCATACTGCAAAAGGTATTAATCAAAAAAGAAGGGAAAAATTCCCTCACAGAGCAACCTACTGTCAGATTTTTAGGACACATGAAGATACTCATTATGAAATCCAAGGACACTGGAATTGGAACTACAACTGAACCAGTTAGGAGAAGCAAATCAAAACAATAAGGTAGGATGTTTTCCTAATTTAATATCTGACTTAGCATCTAGTAAATAGATTATACATTAGTAATATCTGACTTAGCATCTAGTAAACACATTAGAACATTAAAATATGCTGCAATTAACTTTAAATTAATTTTGCATTTCATTTTAGTTTTGTTTCTTAATACTGCTAACCACCACCTTTTAGAAGTCAGAATGCAATATTTCAGTTTTATCATAACAATGTTTCTTATACTTACACTTCTTTCTAGAATACCTTACAAACAATTGCACTTGTCATTTCAAGAAAAGTTTTGGCACTTTAAGAGAAGGAAACACAGAAGCTGTTGAACAACAGAAAACAACTCTACAGATTAGCTGAGAGAAGCTAGTCAATCACATATGCCTAACTCATCTATCTGATACATTCCAACTAACTCAGCTGGTCACACACAAGTTGCCCAAGGACCACAACTGAAATCCTATCTCCTTTTGCAATCAAAGGTGAAATTCTGGCAAATAATATGTACAATAATTGGGATGACCAAACTTAACCAAATACCTCAGATTTATTTTACCATAATCATTTGATGATCCTAAGTGATCCAGGTTTGTTTTCTATTAAGATTTTTTTTTACTTCTACCTAGTACAGAGAAGGGCAAGCAACACTTTATCCTGGTATCTATGAATGAATGGTAAGGAAAACATGCTGTTATTATAGCACACACTGAAGATAGCCTGCCAACATGTCAGTCAAAGCACTGCCAAAATTAGAACAGAATCCCCAAGGGTTTAAAAGAAAAACAGACAGCAAAAAAGGTGGTAAATCAATTTATCAGTGAAAGTATTTTATATAATACTGATTTCCACCATGATGGCTACTATAAAGATGATGACAATAGAGTGAGGAAAAGGCAGAACCCTTGCAGTATAATAAGCAGTACTTCACGTGCATCACACGTATCTCTTTTAGCCCTAGCAAACACCTTTTGAACCAGATACCATTATTCACCCACTTTGCAGATGAGAAATGTGAGGCAGAGTTTAAGTAACTTGCTGAAAGTCATACATCAAGGAAATAATAAAGGTAGGATTCAAATCCAAGGTCTCTGGCTCCAGAGCCCATGTTGTTAACTGTTTTATTCTCTCCATGGAGGAAGGTACCCACAAGTTTTTCTAGTTTTTCAAGGTAGAATTTCCAGGGAAACTTTAAATAAATTGAGAGCTATCTTTAAGATTTTTTAAAATGCCAAAACATAATATATCCCATAGAATCACTGCCAATTTCAATCAGTTCACTTTAATTAAAATTTCCTTTATTTTCAAACCAATACAATACTATTAACTTGAACAAGTAATAAGATAGTTCAGAAAGGGCTATTTTAATGGAAATAAATTTCTGGAAATCCAATTAGGATTTCAAAAGTAAGAATAACATACTATGATGCCCACTAGTCTAGGTGAATACCAAGATATAGGAAAATGTAGTCTACTGAGACAATACACTCACCTCATGTGATTTTATTTCTATGGAAGAAGAGAAGGAATTATTTTCAATTTATCACATAAGACCAAACTGAGGTGTTAGGCTTGAGACATTCTGCTTTCACAGAAACGAACATTTTTCAAAAATCTGTTTACTGCCACTGATATATTTTATTTGTGAAGTAAATAGCATAAGCTTTTCCAAATTGACACTAAGGAAGAGGTGCCACCATTTCCACTCCCAAAGGCATGATAGTATTCCCGAGAGGCATCTTCAATTTTGGTCACGTGCAGGTTTCACTAAGATCATATTTTTAACAGATGTCTTATACATCCTCAGGCTACATTTGCTGCTAGGCTTCCAGAAAGTTAAAAGGTAGCTATGCCTCAAAAAGCATAAAATTTCTTTATAAACATACATTGGTGGCTCCTAACCTTTTTAGGATCACAAAGACCTTGGACCATCTCCTAGAGGAAAAAATGTACAAACAGTATAATGTTGGTATAGATCCTTGTAGAGCCATCTGGCTCTATGTATCAAAGTTCTTGAAAGCATTTATTCCTCCTGACTATAAAATTTCAGACCTGGGAATATATTCTAGGGATATAATTCTAAATACAGAAAAGATTATGCATAAGTGTTCACTGTAGCAAATAATAGCAAACATGCTAGAACCTAACAGAATGTCTATAATGAGAGAATAGTCAAGAAAATTATGCTACACTTAACACAACTGAACAGCATATAATTATAAAAATCTTAAGAAAAGTAATTTTGTTGAAATCTTTAAGTTAGTTTTTAAAGGGTAGGATACATACATTGAGTACACATAATGCTTATACCATATGGCCTCAAATATGCAACAAATAATCAGAAGAAAGGCAAGTTAGACGTTTTCTCTGGTGGTGAGATTTTAAGTGATAAATTTTCATATATTCAGCACGTTTGTATAATTTTTTTAAATTGTTAAACTTGTAAAATTTGTTTTAAAAATTATTTATTGACAAAAAAATGACCAATTAGAAAACAGTTAATATAATAACTTGTTTTTTTTTTCTTATAAGGAAGTTCTTTACCACAGTAAGCTATAAAATTAGTTGGTTGTCAAAGAGGTCACTTTATATAATTTAAGAATCAAATGGAAAACACCACTATGAGCAGTTGAGAGAGGGCTCAGAGAAACAATACATACGACTATAAAAGGTTACATTCAGGGTATGACTTGTTGTTGTTGTTAGGTGCCCTCGAGTCGGTATCCTACTCATAGCGACCCTCATAGGGTTTTCGATGGCAGACTGTTTCAGGATTGTCTTGGGAGTGGATTGCCAGGTCCTTCCCCCATTTTTGCGGAGCTGGGAATTGAAATCGGGACCTCAGAGACTGCAGTGCAGCGCTCTACCAACTGAGCTAAATCCCAGCCCCGCAGGGCATGACTAGGAGTATTTTTTTAATTCAATAATGCAACCAAACTTAGGTAACATAGAAAAAAAATCCCATAGCCTAAGCAATTTTTTTAAAAGTTGTAAAAATAATCAAAAGTGTAGTGAAGTCAATTATTAATCATTCAAACATCAATTATCAATCAAGAGAAAAGAGAGTTATATTGTATATCTTCTAAAATGAGGCATTCATGAAATAGACATCTAAGTCCCACACAGCAGACCCATACGTCACTTTTTTAAAAGAAAATAAATTCTTCACATTACACTTTGATCTTTACTGATTCCTCCTGCTTTCATCTGCTCTCAGTTCAATCTTCCTAAAGACTACTTAAAGAGAGTTAAATTTAAACTTTTAAAGATAAAATTGAAAAATTAAGGAAGTTAAATTAAAAGTTTTTAATCTCGATTTCTCTCCAACATAGTAAATAGGTGGCAAATTGGGGGGAAAAAAGAATGAAAAAGAGTGGTTGGATTTCAGCATTAATTTTAGGATATTTTTTCTTACATTGGCCTTCAAGCATACCTTAAAGCGTATTTGACACATACATAATTTTAAACAATTTCTTTTCTAATTAGAAAATATTGTAGAGCATAGAAATTACATTCCTGGGTGCTAAATTTCAATATACTCAGAAATTATTTATTTTTAAAAAGTTTAGAACAGACATTGAATGTCAAATACCACATCTATGATGTACATTGTTGCTATTAGGTGTCATCAGGCCAGGTCCAACTCATAGCAGCCCTATGTTCAAAACAAAACACTACCTGAAACTGTGCTGTGCCTGGCACTATGTCAGTGCTTCTCTGCCATTAATAGGGTTTTCAGTGGCTGACTGTTTCAGAAGTGGGCTGCCAGGTCCTTCTCCCAAGCCTACAGCACCTGGGAGTCCTAGGCAGTCTCCCATCCAAGGACTAACCAGCCCTGACCCTGCTTAGCTTCTGAGATCTGACGAGATTGGATGCCAGAGTGGTAAGGCTGTAGGGATTTATGACATATAGCTTGAAAATGTAAAATTCAGGTATTTCTTTTTCTGAGAGTTCATAATCCCACATACAATGGATGAGGTATACCAGGCAGTGAGTAAGTGGTAGGCAGTGGCACCATGTTTCAACCTTTGCATGCACCGGCCCAAATGAACAGGCAGGAGTTCTCTACATCAAGGGACAGCAGAACACACGGCAGCACATCTGCCTCCGAGTGCATTCAGAAGACAGACTGACAGGGCAGATGGGAAGTAGGCTAAAAGACCAAATTTCTTTCTCCATAGGAAAACAATGGGATGGAGGATGGATACTGAGTGCCAAAGAGTGCACAAAGGTTTAAAAATTACTGCTACATTTTAAATTAGAAATAACATTATAAATCATGATTAAAAGAAACAAATATATTTTTTGTTCTGTACAATGAAAGGGCCTAGAAGCAATGATGTGAGAATAGGTATGCATAACTCATAAATACTACCTCCAACTAAATGGATATGGGACTCCTTAAAGAAAGTTTAAGTCTGAGGCAGAAAATTACAAAGTAAGCAAATTGGTTCTGTCCAAAAGAAAAGTGGCACTAAAAAAATCACGGGAATTTTTTTTATTTATTGAGATCTACTACACACATAGTAATTTAGCATTTCTTCTGACTTTTTACAAGTAATTGTAGTTCATCCATAGTTAATGAGGGAATGGTTACTTTTATAGAAGAATGTCATTTAACTTATGCAGATATAAAAATAGAATCTAATGGAAGCTTAAGGAAAAAAATTAAGCTTAAGAAAAAACTATTAAAAAAGTGTAGGGCACTGCTAGAGAGGCAGTTCACCCTAGGGCCTATCTAGGCTCCCTTGGACTGAGGCTTGTTCCTCAGGCAGTCACCTTTGCCCTACATCCTGGAACTCAGGGTCCTTGAGCTCCCCAAGATGGCTCTGGCATCTATTCCCTTGCCTCCGGCCCCTCGACACAGATTGGCTGTTTCCAAACCCCAGAACGGCTCCTGACTGGACCACTCTGGAACCACCCCGATTGTCTACTTCTACAAAACCAAATTTGAATATCCCCTCTGACTGGCTGAAACCTGTATGAGGTGACTGCCTCTGATTGGTCCCTGGCAAGCCCCAGAAGAGTATATAAGGTGGGTACCCGGAGCAGTCTGGGTCCATTCCATCTACCAGGACAGACAAGGAAGAAATAAAGAGCTGTTGGAGCAGAGCACTCGGAGTCTTCATTGGGAAGAAAAGAAGCAAGGAGCCGCCCTGGGCAGAAGCCTCTGAACCTGCCCTTTTCAAGGCTTCTCAGAGCAGCCGTGGGCATAAGTCTCCTTTCCGGGCGGCGCGGCTTCTGGGTGCCCAGCTCCCCCTCACCAGAAGATGGGTCTTTGGCTGCTGGTCCCTGCTCACAGCCGGAGCAAGTCCAGCGGCAGAGCAACGCCCCACAAAAAAGCTTTTAAAGGGACTCTTATGATCGTTTAGCTTTTCAAATTTTGTACCAGGGGGATTCACTCATGGGAGAGAGTTGAGTTTTTTCCAAAAGTGAACTAAATGAATTCCTTAAGAAAACATACGCAACAAAATGCATTGTGTTGTTCTTTTAAAGTCAGTAATAACATTTAATTGCTGAACACAGTTAGTCTATAGTTACAGACTTATTTTATATGATAGGTCAGCTTCTCTTAGATCAAAGTGAAATACAAATATTATTGAAGCTTTAACAATTTAAACAAACCAACTCTACCATTTAGTTTAGTCATCAAATTGAACATTTAATATGGGTTAGAGGAAGGCATGATATGGTATAAAAAAGGACTAGGGAAATCTAATACATTTAAAACATAATGAATGAAATCCTATACAGAATATAGAGACTGTGTGACTTGACTTTGTGATGATTATAGTAAGTATGAATGGTTATAATTCTCAAACTCACTCATATGACAACTTTTGAAGGGCCTATCTTTTATTAAAACAAAATGATTGCTTATTCTTTGGAAGCTCCATCTAAGTAACAAGTGGTCCTTGGAGTTGACTTAGAGAAGTGCTCAGACTAGGTTGGAATTCTTTTTGTAAAGAATGATTCTCACTGTGAAAAAAAATTTATACTACCATTGCCAGGAAAGATTCAGAGGCAGAAATTAGCATATTATCACCAATAAAAAAGGTTTACTTTGACCTTAACAGCAATTTTATTTAAAACATTGATGGAGGTCAATAATACAAGGGGACTGATCTCAGTTGTGAAGTAGGAGACACAAATCCTAGTTTCCAGTCTAATCTTCCATTAACTAGCCATCTAATCTCAGGTAAACAGCAGTTAATTCATTGGTAAAATAGGGTAATAATAAGTGTCCAATGCCACAGGGCTGTCAGAGAATCAGATGAGATAATGTGTGGGAGAACAATATCCTATCTAAATGTAATCGATGATGAAAGGTCAGAGGTAGTTTAAAATTTCTAAGGAAGTGTTTAGAATGTATCAATCTTCCCTGTTTCAAACCCATAATTTCAAAGACAGCTGATTTTAAACCAGTTTCAAACATAAATATAGGGCATAGGTTGTTTAATAATATTGAGATCTTCTCAGTGAAATGACTCTAACTTGGACTTGAATTTTATATGCTTTTAAAGTTTTCATTGTTCTGTTAATTCATTTTTATTGTACTGTGTAGAAATTCTGGCTTATGACTGAAAGGAAATAAAAAACCAACCAACCAAAAAAACATGGTCTTTCACTACAGATAGTCTGAAGAACATTCCTATAAAACAAAAAGTCATAAGAACAAGTTTCTGGCTCCATTTATGAATCATGCTAAAATTTAAGTCTCTTACTACATCGAGCCGTGGTTTAGCTCAGTTGGTAGAGTGCCACTCTGCACACTCTGAGGCCCTGGGTTCCATCCCTAGCACCACCAAAATGGGAGAAGGACCTGACAATACACTCTGGAAACAACTCCAAAATGATAAGACATTGAAAACTCTATGAATAGTAGAGAAGCCCTAACTTAGTGCCGGACATGGCACAGTGTGAGAGAGTGTTTTGTTCTGTTGTACATAGGGTTGCTATGAGTTAGACTCGACAGCATCTAACAACTCACTATATCAATCTCTTTAAACAGCAGGAATTAAAGAGTGAGTGGAGTTGAATAAATATGAATTACATACCATGGCAGGAATTACAATTAATTTAAATATTTGCCTATAATGTCTGGAGGTGACTGTAGGACTTACCAATATTTGAGCCAGAGTTGGACTTTAAAACTGGCTACATCTGCCTTTTAACTTTTTCTTTTTCTTGGTACTGAGGGTTGAACCCAGGGCTTCGAGCTTGCATGCTTTGCAAGTGCTGGACCACTGAATTGCACCCTCAGCCCATTTTTTTACTTTTTGAGAGAGGGTCTTACTAAATTACGCAGACTGCCTCTGGTCTCAAACTTGTGATCCTCTTGCTTCTATCTCCCAAATCTCTGGGATTATGTAGGTATGCACCACCACGCCCAGCACCTTTTAACTTTTTCAAAGAAAGCTAAAATAGTTGACTTAGTAACTATGTTATAGTTAATATTATTGAAATGTTAAAGTTTTCAATAAATCTAATGCTAAGTTATCTTAAAGAATCTTCTAAGGCTAGAGGCTGGGAGTGCGGCTCAGTAGGAGAGCACATGATTAGCATGCTCCAGACTCTGGGTTCCATCTCAAGCAACAAAAGAACACAAAAATCTTCTGAGTCTAGAAACTACAATTTTAGAATGTAGTTTTATTCTAATTTATTGGTGCTTCTATAATTTCAGTTAGTCTCAAAAAATTACTCTCCAATCTTATTTCATTTATTAACTTCTCACCAAAAGATTAAATCTCTGTACTAATATCATTAATAGCTCTACTCTATTTGAAAAATTCACCTCAGTATTGGTTGCTTCTTTATTTTACTCAAGTTGACTTATATTCCTCAGCTAGAGAATAACTACATAAAAGATGAGACTATTCTTGTCTTTTTTTTTTCTGCTATATTTGCAACACCTAGCAGATCTCCTGGAAGAGAGAATATTGATGAAAATAAATAAGATATAAAACAACTGTTGTTGTTGTTGTTAGGTGCTGTCAAGTCGGCATCAGACTCATAGCGACCCTCATAGGGTTTTCAATGGCTGACTGTTTCGGGATTGCCTTGGGAGTGGATTGCCAGGCCCTTCTCCCATTTTTGCAGTGCTGGGAATTGACCTTGGGACCTCAGAGACTGCAGTGCAGCGCTCTACCAACTGAGCTAAATCCCAGCCATAAAACAACTAAAATCACCAAATATGGTAGCTGGTGGCTACCTGAAGAGAGGAACCATGACTCATTTACTATTGCATGATGAGCATCTAGCACAGTAGAGATGCGCATACTAGAAACTGTAGGTCAATAAATGCTTTAAAATAAATGAGTTTCTATCTTAAACAGAACTGGAACCCAAGGACATATAGAAAAATACTACTAAGTAAAAGAGAAGACTTGGATGGGAAACGTAGATGGGAAGGGGGAGTGGGGGGAAGCATAGGGGAAGGTAAGGTGTAACCTATATGAATAATGTTTATCAAATTGCATATATGAAAATTGTCACAATGAAAAGCATTGTCAAAATGAATCACATTATGATGTACATTAAAAGTTTCTAAATAAAAAAATAAAAAAATAAATGAGTGAATGAATGATTGGAAGCACTGGGCAACTGCCAACACTTAAAAAAATATATATGTACTTACCATCTTCTATTAATATCTTTTAATATTTATGCTACTATAACTCTAAGTAAAAATTTTATTTTACTGTTGCTATTTGTATTGGGCCTACTGCCGTACCACTGTGGTGTCCGATCCCATCAGATCTCAGAAGCTAAGCAGGGTCAGGCCTGGTTAGTACTTGGATAGACTGCCTGGGAACACCAAGTGCTGTGGGCTTGGGAGAAGTCTCCAGCAACCCACTTCCAAAACACAATCAGCCATTGAAAACCCTATGAGTAGCAGGGAAGTACAACAATAGTGTTGTGTCTGTTATACATGGGGTTGCTATGAGTCAGACACTGACTAAATGGCACCTAACAACAATTTCAATTTGTATTGGACACTACCAATCTTCTATAGGTGACACAATGTGAACAGTTACGCTCAAATAAAAAAGAGACAGGAAATCTAATTGGCTAAGAAACCTGCCTGAGTTATTCTTTTTAAAGTACCTGGATTTAATTTTCTTCAAACAATCCTCTATTAAAACACATACACATTCTCAGTGACCTCTGCTGGACGTTGTTTCTTAGCAAAGGAAACAAAAATAATGAGGGAGAATTATAGATAAGTGTGATACTATCATGTTCTCCATACTAAAAAAATCCTCTCAAATTCATTTTAGGTTAACAGCTTTTTAGCTTGTCAGAAAGACTTCTCAAGTTTATTCAATTAGAGTAGTAGTTAGCACTCAATCTCCAAATTCCAACCAACTCTTGTAAGACTGGGAGAGCTAAATAAGAGTCTTAAAAAAAAAATCAGAAGCCATATTTCATCCACAAATGAAATGACTTCTTATCTAGAGAAAAAAAACTGGAGGATAAACTACAGGATAAATCTACAGAAAAAGACTGGAGGATAAACTAGAGTCTTTAATCTACATATCATTTAAATTTTTAAAGAAATTCTTCTAATCTTGAAGAACAGCATAAGATATTGGAATTTAATCTTTCTATCCTGTCTCTGGAAGCCAGGAGGAAGTTTAAGGAAGTGATTCAGTTAGAGAAACTAAAGTTATTATGAAATCCAATCACAGAACCCTCTAGAGTCTGATGGCTTTATAGTTGTGCTATAAACAATTGTCAGCACCCTTAGTGCTTTTTTTCCCTGAAGAGAGTATATCTTATAACAGGCATAATCTTCTATAAGCAAAGTTAGAAGTTTGTCAAGCCATCCTTTAATGACTAGCAGAGTGAAGACAGGCTTGAAAAATATCTTAGCCTCACCAAATCTGTACAGAAGGTAGATGTGCATTAAATTGCATCCTCACCGCAGGTCTTAAAGTACATATGGATAAATGTGACTGTGAAGATTTAAGAAAAATTATTAATGGTAGAACCACCACTTGGGCAAGGAAATGTAGAAGACTCTAAATCTTGGATCCTTGCACAATACAGACATTAAGTCCTATTTAAATAAAAAGCATACTTGAGGTAATTTTTGTTTTTGTTTTAGTAGAAAACTATTTTAAAACATGCAAACCAAAATATGCTTTTCACTTCAACTTTATGTTCCAGTTTGTTGTTGTTGTTAGGTGCCGGCAAGTTGGTATCTGACTCATAGCAACCCTCATAGGGTTTTCAATGGCTGACTGTTTTGGGATTGCCTTGGGAGTGGATTGCCAGGTCCTTCTCCCATTTTTGCGGTGCTGGGAATTGAACTCGGGACCTCAGAGACTGCAGCGCAGCGCTCTACCCACTGAGCTAAATCCCAGCCCTTATGCTCCAATAGATGTCAAAAATCTATAAGATAGTAATATCATAAGTTATTGACTATTACCATGTGAAAAGAAAATTATACATTTTTCTGACTAGCAGAAGATGCATAATTTCAAATTTTATGAACATTTTCCCAATGCTAGCAATAGGTTACCACTATCAAGCTGTCCCACTGACAAACCTGTCCCCGCTATGAACAAAGATCACATATGTAAGAAGGACAATGACTCAAGATTTGATCTATGATCATGGAGCTAACAAACCTAACCCATAGGAAGATGATGTCTACAAACTTTTATCCATTTTTTAAATGGCACAATTCTCTAGTTAACTGGGCTAACTGCCCACGTATTTCTTTTAAGATCTGCCCAGTAGATGGATGATAGATATGAAAATGTGCCCCAAAATGAGAACCAAATTTTCTGCAGATTAAGTTACCTAAAGTGTACACAAATACATAATAAAAATAATACATAAGAAACAAGGCATGCTGGCATACACCTGTGATGCCAGCACATTGGGGAGGCAGAGGCAGGAGGACTGCAAGCTCGAGGCCAGAGGCAGCCTTTGTAACCTACTGAGATCCTGTCTCAAAATTGAACACACACACACACACACACACACACACAAAAAAAAAAAAAAAAAAAAGGAAAAAATGCAAAGTGGGCTGAGGGTGCAACTCAGTGGTATAGTGCTAATACTGCATGTGTGAGGTCCTGGGTTCAACATCTCAGTAGCACATTAAAAAAATAAAAATAAAAATAAAGGAATAGTACACAAGAAACCCAGTTACCAAAACCATGAGACATAGTAACCTCACTCCAGGAACAATCACAACCAAACTCCTGGGGGAACATATTCATGACGTATTTGTCAAATACAGGAGCCAAACACTGAGTGTTTACTAAAGAACCCATGCTAGTGGGCACTTATATACATGGTTATCTCACAAAACTCTCTTGGCAAATGTAGTTTTTATATAGAGAGATACTGGAGAAAGAAAAGCTGAAATAATTTATCTAAGTTAATGCAATTAATAAGTGATAAAACCAGGATTTGAGCAGACATCTTTGATGTTAAAATCCCACTTTCTCTATTATACATTACCTTCCAAAAATCTCCCCAACTAAGAGCATTGTACTTAATTATTTTAAGCATTTACACTTTTGTATAAAACACCTCATTTATAGTCTAATAATTTGGAATTGTTATTTATATATGATTTAAGTTTTACCTTTATACTTTCTAAGACAAGTGTTTGCTAAGTAAATTACTGGTTGAGACAATATTAAAAGGAGTGACCACATTGTAGAAACAATGTATAGATATTATTAGTTTACTTTAAAGCTAGTCAAAGAGCTCAATGTTTGTATAAATGCGGTTAATACTATCTTGCCTACTAATTGAAAAAAGAATTACCGCTTTTACATGGTTCTATTATCAGAATTCTTCTTGAAAGAGTTCCTTGAGCCTAATAAGGCTGTGTATTCTGAACTTCTCAGGTGCTTAAGTCAGCAATGAACAGCTCTGAGTTTTAGTCCAGTTGCACTAGGACTTGAGAGTGTTAAAAGGAGAAAAGCAGGAGGCTATGGGGACACTTACCCAGAACCTCTCGAGTTGTTGGATTTGCTCCTTCAATTAACTTTGTATACCTGCCAAGTTCCTAGTATTCCTGCCTCTGGAATTACAAGAGATAAAAGTCATAGCACCTGCCTTCCAGGACCTTAGATTCTAGCCAGAGACAAAGAAACCAGGAGATTACGATAGGCTTACAGAACGGAATGAGTCTACATTCCCTAACCACAACTTAGCTACATAAACTGGCATTTAGCCATCATCGAGAATGTATTCCTGAAGTACGACTATGGGCTAGAGGCCAAGATGTGCTGGCACTGCCTCTGCTATTTGAGAAGGATTGAATAACATTTTGGAAAATGCTGTCCAACTACTGGGGCTAGACAGAACACAACTTAAAAAAAAAATCAATAAATCTGTTAAGTTTGGGAGCAAAGGGAAGACAAGCGTGACAGGTTACTGCTTTATTCCATCAAAGAATTCTATAAACTCTGTTTCCAAATGCAGTAAATTGACTACCAGGTTTGAGAATGTAGCTCTAGACCAGTGGTCGGATGAGCTCTATTAGGAGTGGCCACAGGGTACACAAGTACCAAATGCTTCACTCTTCCTGAGGACTCCCCTGGATTTGTTGGTCTCTGTTCTGTATGAGGGTTTCTTAAAATCTAATGTTTTCTTAGGGTTCCCTGTCCCTTGATTTAATCATACTGAAATCTTGCTCTTTCTTTTGGAACACACTTTGTGTCCTAGGGGCAGCTCAGTCAGAGATAAGAGGCTGGAAGCTACTATGACCTTACGTAGAAATGTGGACCAAACCACAAGTTAACGACTTCTCAAAATAAAGTTCTGAATATCAGAATCCAAAGGCTAAAATACTTATCACAATGTTGTCTCTTAAGAGTTTTTTAAGAAGAGCTTCATACTTATTCTGTCTTCCGAACTGAATTGTTTAAGTTGTCCTTCTATTAAAACACTAAGATTAAAGGATACAGCCTAATGAACACACCTCTAGTCATGCCTTGCAATAAATGAACGAATGAATTAATAAATAAGTAAATTAAATAAATAAATAACATCAGTTTCCATGTTCTATTCAAAGGCACCATGACCCATTTTTGGAAAGGAGAGGTTGTTTGAGGTTGATCAAATTTGCCTAGAGCAACACAAAAGTCCTAATATTTACTTTATAAAATGACATATACATTAAAGAGCAGGAGTCAACATTTCACACATGCAGAATGAAAGAATCTGTTTAGCTAAAAGCCCTCAGTGTGCTATAGGAGTCCTTCTTAGTAAGAGAGGATGTTCATGAAATTCACTGGAGGAGAAAAACAAGACTTAAAACTAAAGTTGGTAAAAACATAATGGTCAGCAAACAAATAGATTTGATATATTGCATGCATTTCAGTGCTTTAAAATTTACACAGTTATGTTTTTATAATTTAATCTTTAATATCATGTTGTTGTTGTTAGGTACCGTCAAGTCGGTGTCCGACTCATAGTGACAGTATGTATAACAGGTGAAACAGTGTTGTTAGTGCTTCTCTGATATTCATAGGGTTTTCAATGGCTCATTGTTTTTTGGGGAGTGGGTTGCCAGGTCCTTCTCCCAAGCCTACAGCATCTGGGGTTCCCAGGCGGTCTCCCATCCAAGTACTAACCAGGCCTGACCCTGCTTAGCTTCCGAGATTTGATGGGATCAGACCCCAGCTGCAGGCTTTAATTTCATAAGATTGGATTTAATCACAATTTTTTTGGTTAGAAGGCCTTCAAAAATTATAAAGAAATAATCACCATATAGCTATCAAATTACAGTTTCCAGGATATATGCAAACAGGCTCCTTTGATTGCAAAGTACAATACATAATAAAAATATCAATCCAGGACCCTTACAGACAATGTATGATTGTTCACATTTATCCATCATAGCTCAATGGTCTTAAAGATTGCTATCTCATAGCCTGATCAGTTCTATGAACACTGGCACAGAAATAACTTTTTCTTTCCTTGCCAGCTTCCACCCTGGTTCTCCTTACTTTTCTTGGATCACAATTGCTTAAGTGTAATAACTGCCTGAACAAATTAGCTTCTAATAAACTCTTGGATTTATGTGCCGTCCCTCATGGGGTAACCTAAGTAGCACACAGAGCTGAAGATCAGGTTCATAAGCTTCAATTCTATAATAAAAACATTGTCCAGCATAAGGAGGAAAAAGAAACACTAGACAGGAGAATGTAAAAAGAAACATATGTTTTCTTGCTTAAATATCTTAAATGCAAAGAATACACCAGAGGATCATAAATAGTCTTCTATTTATCATCTGGCCAACCTAAAATCACTGGCAAAATATATTTTTTTCTCAGACATTTAATATTTTAGAAGTCAATCAACCTGTTCTTCTCTGTGCATTCTACATACAATTACCTTCATTTGCTCAAAGTAAACTTTTTTTCCCCTAAAGTGAGCAAGTATAATAAAAGTGAAAAAGAGCCTGGTGCTATGGTGCACACCTGTAAATCCCAGTGACTCTGGAGGCTGAAGCCAGAGGATCACAGGTTTGAGGCCAGAGGTAGCTGGTACAACTCAGTGAGACCCTGTCTCAAAATTAAAAATAAAAGAAGCGGAGTAAGGGTCAATGGTAGAGTAGTTGCCTAACAGTCAAGGCCCTAAGTTCAACTTGCCAGTACTTAAAAGAAAGAATAACTGAAAGAGGGTTGTTGTCCCAAGTTTTAATGTTTTCCATAAAGGATATTTCTAAGATTTGGCTCCTGTACTCAGCTCTAAGAATTCTATTTTTGAAGTACTGTCTATCTAATGCCCCATGGTAGACAGAAGGAAGGAAATACACAGGAACTCTGAAACACTGAAGCCATGCTGCTATTGTCTTTGTTCTATTGTACTGATTAAAAAAATCCAACAGACATATGTCAAAATGTGTTAATCATTTTTATTACAGCACATCACCAACCATATCTTAATATGCTACTCAGAAAATTTTATCTTCAACCATCCAAAAATTTACATACCCAAATTAAATCTATGACAGATTCTGTCCCAAATTTTCACGATTTGCTAGCATCATGGTTCTTGGGCACCTCATGGTGGAAGAAAGTCATCTTACTTTTGGTGCTAATCCTAGGATTAGGCACAACAAACTGCTGTGTGGCTTACTGTGTATGCAGTTTGATGTCTCAACTAATGACATCACTTCTTCTAAATTCTCATCATCAAATGATGGTTAGCCAACCTTCAAGCTCAGACCTCATCTTCCTCTTAGATAAGGCAGGTAGAGACTTTCAATCCCCGGATTAGGCTGACACCCTAATTCAGCCTGAAGCAGCTTCAGAAAGCAGAATTTTGGCCTTCTTCAGCCTTTAAGATTAAGGGATTGCCAGGCATGGTGGTGTGTGCCTGTAATCTCAGAGACTCGAGAGGTGAAGGCAGGAGGACTTTCAGTTTGAGACCAAATAGTCGGCATAACTTAGCCATGATAAGAAATAAAAAATAGGGATGTAGCCCAATGCAGAGCACTTGCAAACTATGTGTGAAGCCCTGGGTTCAACCCCTAAGTACTAAGGGGAAAAAAAAACATAAGGAATCAAAATCTCAGAGGGAGAAAACCAGGCAAGATAGAAAAAGAGGGGCAATTGATGGGACATGAGAAAGGAAAAGAGCTTTCACTCCAGGATCTGGTTTAAATCTCACCAGCTGAAAATCAAGGACTTCAACATATCTACCAAGAAAATTGCTGTGAGGACTGCCTGCATAGAGACATTATTTTGAGAGATATTCTAACTGAAAATATTAAAATAGCAATAAACCATGCTTAGGGTCAAAATGTATGTAAGCTCTGAGTCTAATTTTAATTTCACAAATGGGATTACAGGACATGTTTACAGCCAACATATGCCTAGACAACTCCCTTGTGCAACCCTATAATCTCACTGGCACTTCCGTAAACCTTAACAATGTACCTTGTAAAGCCACAAAATGCATGTACGTATGTCTCTATCTATCTATCCATCTATTTATCTGTCTCCATTGTGAAGACATCTGAGGGCTTCTCTCTCTCTCTGGAGAAACGCATGTCCATGTTTTAGACATGTATTATGATTCTCAGCCCCTCACTTTCTCTTGGTACACCCATGCTTATTCTAAAGCATGTTTTTTAAAAAAAACAAGTTTAAAAAAAAAGAACTATGAAAATATTCAATTGTTAAATTTATTTGCCTCGAATAAAACTGGATAATCTTATGAGTTTAGTCATTTCATATAACATTAGTGCTAGAAAGCAAATATTTTTCTCTATATTTTCAATTCATCCAAGATAATCCTTGAAGTGCCTTTGGATGACCTTCCTGAGATTTATTATCTTTCAGTGTAGCACGTGTGCTGCCCTTCTCAGCTCTCCCAGAAAGAAAGAGAAGAATGCTATTGCAAGTCACCCCATGAGGAATTCCCCTAAAATTACAGAGTAGTCGATCATACTGCCCACTAATATCTAGCAGTTTCATTATTACTTTAAGCATGAAATTTTAACCTGGTAAATTCAGGATTGACACTTTAAAAATTGATAAGCTGAGGAATTTTTGTATTAGGTCATGATGTCCAGACATACATTAAAATAATTATAATAGCCCCTCCTTGCTATTTTCATACAGATTTTTTTTTTTTTTTTTTTTTTTTTTTTGGTACTGGGGGTTGAACCCAGGGCCTCACACTTGCATCCTTTGCAAGTGCTGTACCACTGAGTTACAACCCCAGGCCATTTTTTTAACTTGTTGAGATAGGTTCTTGCTAAATTATGTAAACCACCTCTGGTCTCGAACTTGTGATGTTCCTGCCTCTGCCTCCCGAGTTGCTGGGATTACAGGCGTGCGCCACAACGCCAGACTCACTATTTTGATATAGATTTTTAAAAGTACTTTCACAAAAGAACTGCTCTGTCAGACAGATCCAGAAGTGTTCAGATCAAGAGAATGGAAGTAAACAAAATCTACACAGCTGAGATCACCTTAACAAAACTTCAGTTAACAAGACGACACAATGTATGTGTGTGTTTGCACACAGATGCTAGTATTATATTTTACTTTTAACTTTCTGACAATTTAAAAATTAACCTGAAAACTTCTTTTGTTGTCAACTTTGTCACTGATAAATATACATACAATATCAGTCTGCTTTCTTATCCTGTACAATAGAAATGACAAGTATAATATGGCAAAAAGAACACCAGATTTGTGAATGGAAGGCTCAAGTCTGGATTATAGTTCTTTGTGTAATTATATTAAAGCTGATCACACTGATTTTTTTTTTAGTCATAGGTAAAATGAAGAAACCAGACTATATGTTGGTGGTTTTTAATTAAAGGTGCTTATCAGAATCACCTATGTACTTTTCTCAAAACACACAATTTCAGGCACATAGAGATTTTTGCCTCAATAAATTTAGTGGAGATTCAATATAAGAAAACAGTAAGATAGATAATCCAGAATTTTGAAATAAAGTGATCTTACATATGGCTATTGAGCACCTGAAGCGTGGCTAGTCCAAAGTGAGAGGTACTATAAGTGTAAAATACACACCAGGTTTCAAATGGAAACAGAAAAGAATTTATCTCATTTTTAAAATCTTGACTATATGGTGATATGTTATTTTGAATACAATGTGTTAAAATGTTACAATTAATTTCATTTGGCTTTTAAAAACTATTTTTACTGTGGTTACTAGAAAATTGTAAATTACATACACGACTAGCACTTATTTTTCTGTTGTATAGCACTGGAATAGAATGTCAATAAAGTATCTTCTCCTGAAACCACTTAATATTTAACATTTTAATTTTTGTTAAAGAGTCAAAAAGAAGGATGAGACTAATAGAGCAAATATACAAGGGAAAGAAAGTAAACAGAATTTTCTGTTCTCCTTGGCTTCTGATAGGGACTGTACAAAAGTGACCGTTTCTCATGTAGCTCTAAGTATTACTGTTGTTGTTAGGTGCTGTCAAGTAGCTATCCAACTCATAGCGACCCTGCGTACAACAGGCGAAACACTATTGTCAGTGCTTCTCTGTTGTTCATTGGGTTTTCAATGGTGGATTGATTTTTGGAAGTTGGTTGCCTGGTCCTTCTCCCAAGCCTACAGCACCTGGTGTTCCCAGGTGGTCTCCCATCCAAGTACTAACCAGGCCTGACCTTGCTTAGCTTCTGAGATCTGATCGGGTTGGATGCCACAGGGCTACGGCTGCAGGCGTAGCTCTAAGTAGGTTCACGAAAGTCAATGAAGGTGACTTTCCAAAGGTGGAAATCCCACTGACCTCAAACACAGGTCACATCACAGAGACACCAAAGCATAGGTTTCTTGTCACCTTTCCCACCAGGAAACAAGTATTCCTTCTTCTGGCTTGAACTGTTACTGAGGGAGGATCCAGGTGTTCCCAGAGCTGGCAGCAGTACCTCAATTCCTGGTCTCATTGATAATTTATAAATGGACCCACAATGGAACTTTGAGGATAGTTTATTCAGAGTTAGAGAAGGGGAGAGTGCCTTGAGTACCACGGCATGGGGTTTATGCTGGCATAAGGAGAAGGGTTATTGTTAGGTGCCATTGAGTTGGAACCAACTCATATCGACTCTATGAACAAGAGAACAAAACCCTACCCAACACTGTGCCATGCCTGAGACTATTGTCAGTGCTCCTCTGCTATAAACAGGATTTTTTCCAATGGCTGATTGTTTCGGGAGTGGACTGCTGGGTCCTTCTCCCAAGCTTACAGCACCTGGTATTCCCAGGTGGTCTTCTACCCCAGAACTAACCAGGCTCAACTCTGCTTAATTTCCAAGATCTGATGAGATCAGATGCCAGGGTGGTAGAAACATCAGCCATTGAAAACCCTGTGAATAGCAGAGGAGCACTGACGTACTGTGGGCCATGGCACAGTGTCAAGGAGTATTTCGGTCTGTTGTACATAGGGTCACTGTGAATCGGACCTGACTTGATGGCACCTAAAAACAACAACTAGAAGAAGGAGATAAAAAGACGAAGGGAGAGAAAATGTTCTGCTTTCATTTCTTTTTTGTTTGTTCTTTTTCTGTATTACTAGCGCGTTGAACTCGGGGACTCATGCATGCTTTTGGCCTGCGCTCTACTGGTGAGTTGTACTTCTAGCCCATTTCTCACTTCTCATTTTGAGAGCGGATCTGACTAAGTTATGCTGGCTGCCTCCAGCCTACAACTTGTGGTCCTCCTGCCTCCACCTCCCAATTTGCTGGGATTACAAGTGTGTGCCACTATGCCCGGCAAAAGTTATGCTTTCTGAGATAGAAATCAGAAAGGGAGCAGGCCCAACAGTAAAGAGCACTGCATTTACACTTCTGATTAGAGGTCAGGAAGCATGCAGGTCCAGCAATGAGGCTGTAATCATCTCCAAACATCTGCAGAGAACTGTGGACAACTGTGAACATCTCTGGACATCTACAGCCAAGGGTAGAGCTTCTGGGGTTTTTAAGTCTGTATTTCATTAAAGGGACAGATATTCCTCCCCTCTTTTTGACCTTCTGTCTGGGTATGTTGTATTTCTTTCACCTTTCTTCTTAGGCTGGCCTTCTTAGGTTGTAAAATAGTTTCTTCCTTATCATAGGAGAGGTCCTGCCTCGAAGGAAGTCTCCCTTGCTAGCCCAGACATGGAGGCACCTTTCAGCTTCAAACGTAAAGAGTATTGCTGGTCATAGACCAGGCCATTTATAAGAAGGTATTATCCACTATCCCTGCAGCTGTACCACCATGGCATCCGATCCCATCAGATCGCAGAAGCTAAGCAGGGTCAGGCCTGGTTAGTACTTGGATGAGAGACCACCTGGGAATCTGGGAGCTGTAGGCTTGGGAGATGGATCTGGAAGCCCACTTCCAAAAAACAATCAGCCATTGAAAACCTTAGGAAGGTTAGCAAGGAGGCACTGATAATAGTACCAGACATGGCACAGTATTGGGTAGTATTCTGTCTATTGCACAAAGGGTTGCTATGAGTCGGTCCCAAATCAACCGCACCTAACAACAAATTATTCTACTAGTAAGCATGCTATTTGCAAAGGATATTATCCACCAGGAAAGTACTGACCACCAGATCAATCCATTTGTCTCAGAGGAAGCTTGCATTGATATTCTTGTCTCAAAAGGTGCCTGTGAAGCAGATAGCTGCAGAAGGCCCCTTTATTCCTTTTCTTCCTGACTAGCATACCCTATCAGAATCAGTCACATCTATGCTGCAATATTTCTATAAAGCATAATTAAGTATTTCTCAAATTGTTAGGGTGACTGTCTCTAAGCCAAGAATCACTTGAGGTCAGGAACTTTCTGTGCTGACACCCTGGCAGAGAAGGCCACAGACGGGTTGACAGTGGGTTGGGAAAGAGAGAGCTTGACAAAATGGCCTGAAGGCTATCTACTCATTCCTAAGGGAGACCGTGATAGAGACTAGGTCAGATTGCCAGAGATATGGAGACTGGATTGGGTAAGTAGGAGGTACTGGAAGGTGCCAGGCAGTAGAAACACCCCTGCAATATTGAGAGTGAAATCTCAGTAAGTGACCATTTCCTTTTGACTCCAAGTGACTACACACAAATGTAATTAAAGGTCTATGTTCACAGATCAGAGAAGATAAGAGTTATTGGCCTGTGCTGCATTTTTCAATCCTAGGCCTGAAAGCAAATAAGAATAAAACATGGGTAGAACAGGGAACTGGTATAACATAAAAGTTTTATTCCTACTGCCTAGTTGCCTAGTTGAAAAACAATACTGAAGAAAAGCTAAGAGATGAACTGACCCAATGTACTGCACACCACAGCAAACTTTTCTTCTTGCAGCAGGGAAGAGAGAACTCAATACGAGCTGAGAATTTTTTTTTTTTTTTTACGTTACTGGGGGTTGAACCCAGGGCCTCACACCTGCATGCCTGCATGCTTTGCAAGTGCTGGACCACTGAGCTGCACCCCCAGCCCTTTTTTTTTTCTTTACTTTTTTTAAGACAGGGTCTCACTAAGTTACGCAGACTGCCTCTGGTCTCGAACTTGCGATCCTCCTGCCCCCGCCTCCCAAGGTGCTGGGATTACAGGTGTGCGCCACCGCGCCCAGCCTCGAGCTGAGAATATTTTGAAAAATGAAGAACAATGATGGTTGAGGTAGAGACCTGCCCTTCAGATATTAGAAGTAATTCTGAAATCTCAATAATTAGACATGTAGCAGAGATGAGACAAATTAATGAAGCGAAGTTCAAAAACAAATACAGATGTACGCAAAAATTTAGCATTTAATAAAAGGTGGTACTTCAAATCTTTGTAAATGATATTGCAGCAACTAGCTAATCACTTGCACAAAAGACAGAACTCACTATTCTACTCATGAAAATAAATTGTGGAAATCAATAAAGGTTTGAATGTAAGAAAGAATTCATAGGACTACATACCACATAAAAATTTCAAAACATAATAATTTCAAAAGCTCTATACATTCAAAGTCTCCACAAGGTTCAGTCTGAGATGGCAAGCTAGGCACATGGGCCTTTTATCATTTGAAAATTCACTTAAATAAAAGTCCATACTTTTCCAAATGGTCAGATAGTCCTATAAAGCAAAAACATGAAGAAAAAAAAAGAAATTAAAATACTACAGAAGGGACATAATCTCTCAAAAGTTAACTTCAAAGAAATGAAGCTATATGAACAGTCAGACAAATTCAAAATACAGATATGCACCTCATAAGGGTATTTCAGGCGACAATGGACTGCATGTACAATAGTGATACCAAAAGATTAAAATGGAGCTGAAAATTTTCTATCATCTAGTGAATGTATCCCTGAAGAAGGGGCAAGAGAAAGGGAAATTATAGTAGAAGAAAAAGATCTATCTTCACGAAAATCCATAGGGCACAGTTTAGCGGAAGTTTTGAAGACTTCAATAAGCACTTTAGAAAGTTTTTTTTAAAAGATTCCAATACTGAAAGATTTTCATTTATAAAATAGGAATGTTCATGATGTACTATCTGCTTAACAACAAATCAATGATGAAACATAGACACGTTTCTGAAAAGAGTAATACTTCCTCAAGAAAGTCTTGGGCAGATTCATCAGGACGTTATTCCAAAAGAAGGCATTATTATTTTAGAAGATGACAGCTCCATGCATGTTAATGCGCCTAAAGATCTTCCAGTGGGACAAGTTATGAACTGGAACACAGTGATATTGATGATACTAACTCTGTGTAGGCCATGTGTGTGTGTTAGCTTTTAACAAAAATAGTTTTTAAAAATCCCTTAAATTTAAAAATAGAAAATTCTTATTAAATAAGAATAGAAATATTTTTATAAAACTGTACACTATGATTGTATTTTAAGCTAAGTATTATTACAAAAGAGTAGAAAAGCTTAAAAATTTTTAAGTTTATTAAGTAAAAAAATTACAGTAAGCCAATGTTAATTTATTACTAAAGAAAAACTTTAAAAGTAAGTTTAGCCTAAGAGAACAGTGTTTATAAAGTCTACAGTAGTATATAGTAATATCCTAGTCACTCATATTCCTTCACAATCACTTACTGATTCACCCAAGCAACTTCCAGTTCTGCAATCTCTATTCATGGTAAATATCCTATATTGTTGTTAGGTGGCATCAAGTCAAACCTGACTCATAGCAACCCTATGTACAACAGAACAAAACCTTACCTGATACCATGCCATGCCTGGCACCAAGTCAGTGCTTCTCTGCTATTCATAGGGTTTTTGATGACTGACTTTCTGGAGTGGGCTGCCGGGTCCTTCTCCCAAGCCTAAGCACCTGGTATTACTGGGCAGTTCCTATTCAAGGACTAACCAGGCCTGACCCTACTTAGTTTCCAAGATCAGACAGAATCAGATGCCAGGGTGGTATGGCTATACACAAATACTCTACATAAGTATATATATTTATTATCTTATAAACTATATTTTTTACTGTACCTTTACTATGCTTCTTCTTCTTCTTGTTAGGTGCCGTCAAGTATTATCTGACTCATAGCCACCCTATGTATAACATAACAAGACACTCCTCAACACTGTGCCATGCCTGGCACGATGCCAATGCTTCTCTGCTATTCACAGGGTTTTCGATGGCTGATTTGTTTCGAGATTGCTTCATGTGCAGATTGCCATATCCTTCTCCTATTTTTGTGGTGCCTCTCAGGGCTTCAAAGAATGCTGAGCAGCACTGTACCAACTGAGCTAAACCCCAACTCTTTCTACATTTAGATATGTTTAAATTGACAAGTACTTACAGTTACAACTGCTCACAGTATTCAACATGTCACATGGTAATGAGTTATACCACGTAGCCTCAGTGTGTAGTAAACTATAACCATGTAGGTTTGCGTAAGTACTCTATGATGTTCACATGATGAAGGAACTGCATAATGACACATTTTTCGGAACATATTGTTGTATATGGGCTGGGATTTAGCTCAGTTAGTAGAGCACTGTGCTGCAGTCTCTGAGGTCCCGAGTTCAATTTCCAGCACCACAAAAATGGGAGAAGGACCTGGCAATCCACTCCCAAGGCAATCCCAAAACAGCCATTGAAAACCCTATGAGGGTCGCTATGAGTCGGATACCGACTCGACGGCACCTAACAACAACAAGAAACATCCTTGTCATTAGGTGACACATGGCTTTATCTGTTTAGAAGAAGCTTAGCAAGCCTCAAGAAAATACAGAGAAACAATTTAATGATATCAGGTAAATAATAATTGACCAAAATGAGAAATTTAATGAAAATATTGAAATCATATTTTTAAAAATCAAGGAGGAAATTTAAAAATAAAAAAGAAAAAGAAAAATGCAATATAGGGCAGCAACAGCAGAAGTGATTAAGCAGAAGAAACAATCTGTAAGCTCTAAGACAAGTTGTTTGAAAATATGTAGTCAAAGGGGAAAAACAATGAGGAAGGAAGAAATCAAGAAAGCTTATGGGATTTATAGAACAGCTTCAAAAGAGCAAATATTCAAGTTATAGAAGTTTAAGAAGATAGTATCAAAGGGTCACAAAGCTTATTTAATAACAGCAGAAAACTTTCCAAATCTTGAGAAAGATATAAATATTCAGGTATAGGAAAGCCAAAGGTCTGTAGTCAGAGTCAATCCCGACAAGACTACACTGAGGTGTATTATAATCAAATTGTCAATGGCCAAAGCCAAGGAGAGGATCCCGAAAAAAGCAAGATAAAAGAAGCAAAATAACATATAGGAGTGTCAGTAAGTCTAATGGTGGATTTCTCAGCAGAAACTTTACAGACCAGGAGCGGGGGGATGATATTTTCAAAGAACTGTAGGCAAAAATTGTCAAGAAAGAATACTGTATCTAACAAAGCTGTTCTTCAGAAATGAAGGTGAGATAAAGACCTTTCCAGACAGACAAAAACTGTGGGAGTTCATTATCACCAGATCTGTCTTACAAGAAATGCTAACAGGAGTTCTTCAAGCGGAAGGAAAGGGATGCTAACCAGTGACAGGAAAATGTGAAAGTATAAAATTCACTGATACAAGTAAATGCACAGTTGGATTCAGAATATGCTAATACTATAATGCCAGTATATAAATTAATTACCTCTGTAGTATAAAAGTTAAAAGACAAAACTATTAAAAATAGTAATAGCTACAGTAAATTTTTAAGGAAGACATAATCGTAAAATATGCAAAATGTTACATCAAAAACATAAAATATGGGGAAGGAAGATTGGGTGAAGTAAAAGTGTTGAGATTTTTAATGCAAAATTTATGTTATCAGCTTAAAATAACCTGCTATAGTTGTCAGATGTTACGTAAGGTCACGGTAACCACAAAGAAAAATCTTAAGATATATAAGGTTTAAAAAGTAAAGAATTAGCCCAAGTGTGGTGGCACACGCCTGTAATCCCAGCAACTCGGGAGGCAGAGGTAGGGGGATCGGAAGTTCAAGACGAGAGGCAGTCTGCATAATTTAGCAAGACCCTGTCTCAAACAAACAAAAAAAAAAGTAAAGAATCAAAGCATGCCACCGGAGAAAATTATCTAGTCACAAAGGAAGACCACAAGAGAGGAAAAAAGGGAACAGAGGATTTATACAACAGTAAAAAAAAAGAAAGAAAGAAATGATAACAGTAAATCCTTTTCAACCAATAATTACCATGAATGTAAATGGAATAAAATCTCCAATCAAAAGACATTAAGTGACTACATGGATAATAAAGTAAAACCAGTTTTATGCTGCATAAAAGAGACTCCTTTTACCTTTGAGGACACATACATTAAAGAAGGGATGGAGAAATATAGTCTATGCATATGGAAATCAAAGGAGAGCAAAGGTATCTGTAATTATATCAGATAAAATAGACTTTAAGTAAACGCTGTAAAATGAGACAAAGAAGGTCATTATATAGTGATAAAGAGATCAATTCATCATGAGGATAAAATAATTGTAAATTTATATGCACACAACATCAGAGCACCTAAATACATAAAGCAAATATTAGTAGATTTGAAGGGAGAGAGTTTGAAAAATAAATTTGAGACAATGATAGTAAGTACTTCATGGGACCGACATGATATAAAAACAAGCGCATAATCCTATTCAACAATATGATAGCTTTTATTAGGAAACATCAGACAATTTTGAGTGTCAGATCACAAATGCTATCAATGGCCAAATAATGGTCCAATTAAGGGACAGATAGTATGTTCAAACAATTGCTGTAAATGGTCAGAAAAAGAAAAAATCTATTTGAGCTGGAATGAGGAAGTAAATAAGGTTTTGTGAAGGGAACAGGATTTGACCTAGATAAGAAAGAGCCAGAAAAGAGTTAATGGGGTAAACCAAGGAAAGGAAACAGTATGATCAAAACAGGGCAAAGATCCACCTTCTCTCCTTTCACGTGAGTTCTCAGCTCAATGTCCACTGCAGACTAGAGATCAACTGTTGGTTCTGCTTCCTCTTGTCCTCCAGGAAGAACTTAGTGATAATGGTTTCTGCCTCCCTTAAAGTCTGGTGTAGAGCTGCACCCATAGTAACATACTTCTTTTTCTGGAGAATTCTCATCCTGCACTAAGCAGCCTTCTTTAGGATCATGTCTTAAACCAGACATTGGGAATGAAGCAGAAAAAGTACTTTAAGTGCTGTTTGCTTCTCAGTTTTCAAAAACACAGAAGCATTACCCTTTGGCAAAATAAAAATAACTTATGCAATATCAATATTGCTATGAAATAGCAACAATAATCATCACAAAGAAGAAAAGATCAATAAATATGAACTTTCTACACCAGCACAGCCTCCTTAAGGAAAACCAGACTACCTATAATAAACAATTCATAAAGATAGGATCTACTGTGTTTTCTTTTGGAAAGATTTTTCTCTCGTCAGAAATTTAAGACTCAGGCATCCATTTGCAGTGATCTTTGCTATTCTCAAACTTCAAAACCTACTAAAATATACAGATGTCTGAAAATTCTCTGCGTTTCTATTAAGGAAATAACACAATAAAGCATCGTAGTGAGAGTGAACCAAAAGCTGTTTTAGGGTTCTAGACAACCTAGGTGAAGCATTACCAAGGTATTCCAAGCTAAATCACATAGAAAGTCGCAGGACACATCAGTAATTACTAGAAAAAAAGATATTTTTCCTAAAATGCTCTCTCTGATTATTACTTGCTGGTCATCTGCTCAAAATGCGAGTTTGGATTTTCATTAATGTTAATATAATACTGAATTGAATCCTACAAGACTGAAAATGACTTACTGGTTTGGCTCAATCTAGAAATAGCATATAACCTAGTTCTCTTTGCTCAAAATAGAGTACACTCCAATCATGCAAATACCTGTGAACCTTTTCAAAGCACTTAATTTTTTATTTTTATCTTCCATAAGGCAGCAAGGTACAATGTAGACAGAAAGAATTTTGAAATTTACTTTATTTGGGATTATATTCACATTTGATTCTTCTAATCTGTGTGGCTTTGGCCAAGTTGGTAATTAATCAATTCATTAAATTAACAACTCTATGTTATATTGAAAAGGATATGAAGTGACTTACTTAAAAACATATGGTAAAAATACAAATTTTAAAATGTTAGGCTAAAAAGAAAAATGAAGGAAGAAAAATGGGGGGGAGATTACAAAATTCATTTTAAAAGGTCTTACATAATTGCCAAAAGTAGGTAAAAATTTTTGGCTCTGAGCTTCACAAATACTAAAGCAAAGTTAAAAACAATATTTATAAAAATCATTAGGTGACATATTTAATCTGAATAAATTTATGTGTGATGGATAATATCACAATTCTTGAAGGTTTATTGAAAGAACTAAATACTTCTATGAAAACACCTCACATAATCCCTAGTACACAGTGACTATGTTCATACACACATAAATATTCCCTCTTTCCTTTCTCTTAAATTTTCCTGTCATAAATCCATTTTAAGTTAAGGTCAAAAGACGTATTTGAGTAATGCTATGCTAATCCCCTTTAACTCCGAATACTACTTCTGTATCACTGAAATAAAGACATAATGCAACCTACAATATATAATTTCAGGATTATAGAATCTTTGCACTAAAAAATGCAAATAACTGTACCATACAAAATATATTTGCTGCAACATTCTTTATCAGATATTCACCTCCCACTTGTTGTTATTAGGTACCATCGAATTGGTATCTGACTCATAGCAACCCTACGTACAACAGGTGAACACTATTGTCAGTGCTTCTCTGCTACTCATAGGATTTTCAATGGTGGATTGATTTTTGGGAGTGGGTTGCCAGGTCCTTCTCCTAAGCCTACAGCACCTGGTATTCCCAGGCGGTCTCCCATCCAGTACTAACCAGGCCCCACTCTGCTTAACTTCTGAGATCTGACAGGATCGGATACCACAGGGCTATGGCTGTAGGCTCCCACTCCTTGGCATATCCTAAAGACCAGAGAGACAAAATTTTTTAAAACTGCTACTAGCTAGCTGTGGAGAATATGTGCTGTTCAAACAACCAAAATAACATGGTCTTGCACATGATATCCTAAAATAATATGTAGGAGGTTGTCAGCTCTCTGATATTAGTGTGCTAATTAGACTTCCTTAGAATAAAATGATATATCAAATGAGATATTCTTTTTGTCTTCTGCTTTTGAAGAGTAGAATCCTATATGTTTTGGAAAGCAGAATCTGAGATAAAAAACTGGTCTTAGAATGAGGCAGCATGAATGACATACAGATAACTAAAAATAGTTCAAAATAGATTAATCTGAGTAGTTTTCTTTCTGCTTTAAACAATCAAGAGGAAAAATAGTTCTCTGTAATGGAAAGACCTGACATTTTTGTTCTCTTGGCATGAAATTGTCATGTGCAAAAGGTGACTGACTTTCAATAGAATGCGATTAGATTAATTCCAAAGGGCTGCTACAGAAGCTAGATATATAATTGGTTGGCTAAATGACTTCTTCCATGCACAAACAGAATTTTAATAATTCTCTTAACTTTATAAAAAATCTCACTTATATAAAATGGTTAGGGAATGGGTTCTTCAAATTATGAACATTTGCAGCAACCAAGACTTTCCTCCTATCTACATGGATTGCCAATTTTCTAAGAATTAGAAGCCAGTGGTGTGTTAAAACTGTTCAAGATAAATCACAACTTTTGTTGGTTCAGAAGGAACATGGTGAATCCTTAAGTGCCTTAGGGCCACTGTCAGAATAATCCATTATTCTTACAGATCTGTGGTTCCTTCCAGTGAGTGGTACATTGTAGACCGTGCTTTGTTCTATCCTATCTTCAACCCTATTACCACCATCAACCACCTACCTAAAATAGAAGACAATCAGACCTACTGATCCTCAAAGAACTTTTGTGTAGAAAATAAATGCAGCAAGTTCCAATTTTTTCTTTGTTGGGTAAGGACTGTGCCTACACAGTGGGTGATCACAGGAGGACTATCTTGGCAAGCGTGGGTCCAATCAGGAAGGGATGATGGATATTCAGGTTTCCAGACTGGGCCATGGCACTAGGTAGATTACAATGAAGACAACCACAACAATGATAATGATTCTAATGCGAATTATTACTACCATCACCACCATCATCTATTTTAGCAATGTTCACTGTGTTCCAGATACCATTCTAAGAACTTTGCATATACTAATGATCTAATGAAAAAGGCACTATTAATTGATCAGATACTAAGGTTAATTAATTTGCCCAGGGTCATAAAGCAAGTAAGTGGCAGATCTGGAATCTGAACTCAGGCAGACTGGCTTACGCTTAACTACTACAACATGCTGCTTCCACTAAATAATCAGCTAGTCCCCTAAATGGTGAGTCTCTCTCCTCTGAATTACTCTAACCTTTTTTCTTTTTCTTTTTTTTGTGGTACTGGGGATTGAACCCAGGGCCTCACGCCTGCATGCCTGCTAGTGCTGGACCACTGAGCTACACCCCCAGCCCTTTTTTTTTTTTTTTTTTTTTTTTTTACTTTTTGAGACAGGGTCTCCCTAAATTACGCAGACTGCCTCTGGTCTCAAACTTGTGATCCTCCCACCTCCGCCTCCCAAACCACTGGGATTACAGGTGTGTGCCACCGTGCCGAGCATTAATATTTTTTTTAGTTAGCATACAACTTAACGGGTATTATTATGACATTTCTATACACACATATTGTACATTGCTCATGTTTACCTCCCCCATTACCTTCTCATGTTCCCCCACCACTGATCTCCTTCCTCCCCAACAATAGTCCCCCCTCTGTTGGCATGTCTCATTTGTGCATATATATGTATATATTTTAAATCCAGATTCTGCCTTTGAGTGCAAAATATGTATTTCTCTTCTTTTCCCCCATTGCATTTTTGTCCCTTTCCTACTCTATTTAGTCCCCTTTCTCTTTCTAAATAGGCCCCCTTCTATCTTTAAATATAACTCTGTTCTCTGTGCCTATAGCACACAATATCTAGTATATAATGCTCAATAAAGAATTTTCTATATTATGTGTACAAAAATTTAACTAGGAAATACTGTGCATATACTCTTTACCATTATTATAGCATTGCTCCTTGAAGTGTGCTCCAGAGAATACTAATTCCTTTGTTGTTTTTCCTTTCTGCCTATAAGGTTCTAGCCTCAAAAATTGCAAGGACAGTTCATTTACATGATTCATAATTCAGCTCAAATATCATAGTTTCAAGGCTATTTTTATGACCACATGATCTAAAATAGCTTTTACTTCTCACCTACAGCATACACACTGACTTATTATGCTCAAATTATTTGTCATTATCTGAAATTATCACTGTATCTTTTTACCTGTCTTTACCTCCCCCAACTTTCTTGTGTCTGTGGTACACAGAAAGTTCTGAAACATCATTTGTTAGCTCAATAAATAAATTGTTCATAGGTTATCATACTAATAAAGATTTTGTTTTCATGTAAGGTTGTGAAACTCTGGGTTAAAAAAGGTTAAATAAGAAGACTTCTGGGGCTTGTGTATCTTTAAGACTCAGCATGACATACAACTGTTGTCAAACTTACTTTGTGTGTTAGCTTTTGGGTCACTGTGGCAAAATTCCTGACAGAACAACTTAAGGAGGAAGGAGAGGTTAATTTACCTCATGGTTCAGAGGGTTTCAGTCCATCATGGCAGGGAGGGATAGTGCTGGGGCTGGTGGTAGAGGACCTCACACCATATCAACAAGAAGCAGAGGGGACCCAGAGCCCATGTAAAACCTCCAGAGCCTACTCCCACCTGCTCTGTTCTACCTCCCAAAGTTCCACAGCCTCCCACTACAATGCCATCACCTGGGGACCTAGCAGTCAAACACATGACCTTTGTGGGAAATGTTTGACTCAGTTTCTATGACCCTGTCGTAGAAATTATGGGGCCTTGAGAATTGTTTGTATATTTTTAGTATATCTCCTTGTAGGAAACCACTCTGACTCTGGTAAGAGCCAGATAGAAATGTTTTACCTATATGCAGACATTGCTTTAAGAAGTGCCCTTCTCCCCAGTTTTTCTTCATTAAAGGAAATGGTTCAAACAAGATAAGTCCAAATAAAAGCAAGCTGCATCACTCTCACAGGCTGCCACAATGATCAAATATAGCTTAAGACATGATTTACATATTGTAGTTCCTGGATTCTCTAGCCTTCGTGGCAGCCCTGTGAAGGTGGCCCAGTCTCCATTTTACAACTAAGGAAGTAAGACTCTGAATGATAAATAAATATGCCCCAATTCATCCATGTACTACAAGAGTAGATCAGGACTCAAATTCAGAACTGTCTAGCTCCAAAGCCCTCCTCCCACTATTGTGCACTCCACCTCTTTATCCCTCCACTTCTCTCTAACCAGAGCCTGGACATCCTGGGTCTGGGCTTTGGGAGACCCTGAGTAGAGTGTGGTCAGTCAACCTAGAGGAGATGTAAAGAATGCCACAACTTCCTCTCTGCTACATGTGTGTGCTTTGTGGCTTGAATACTCCAGACTATATACTATAGTGAGAGATTTTTAAAAATATTACGTACTACAGAATCTAAACATCAAAACAAATGTAACAATATTAGGTGCTACAGAATCTAAGCATCAAAACAAAGTAAGAACATCTCTGATTACTAGTAATGCAATCATTATTATCCCTTTATTGTGCAAGATTTGAGGATGAGAAAGGTCTTTTTCCTATTGCCAAATAATTAAGAAATGAATTACTTCTATCATAGAAGTCTGGTCCAGCATTTATCAAACTCATCCCTACTTTTTCTCTTCCCTCATATAGATGAAATTTCTTTACTTTTTAAAAGAGAGAATATGTTCCAATAGGTTCTAGATACTACTATCTTCATGTGATATAAACTTATTTTTAAGAAACATAAGTTATAGAAATCCTTCAGAGAGGCATTGTTTTGTTTAAGAAAGGAATAGAATTTAGTGATGAGTTTAAACGCTGGGGTAACTTTTCAAAACTTGAACAGAAAAGGCATTAATGGGATTAGATCTCTATGTCTACATCCTGACAATGCCAAGTGATATAGTTCCTTCTGCCCTCTCTCCTCCCCAAAAAAGAGGATCTAAAAATTTCTCCTTCTCTGAAACGTATGTACCTATCAAATATACCTCTGGAAATCTGGGGAAAGAATACACTTTTATATATTTAAACCTTCTATTTAAACAAAAGAAATTAATGAAGATAACAAAGCAAATGGAACTATAGAAGTAGCTTTGAGATTTTTGCTAGGTGCTGTAGAGTTGGGTCCAACTCATAGCAAAGCTCATAGAGTTTACAATGGCTGATTCTTTTGGGGAGTGGGTAGCCACATCCTTCTCCCACTTAGAGGTTAGGCTTTTATTACACTATTACACCATTATTACCAAACTAATTTGTTTTATGACAATCAACAATAATCTTCATATTACCAAATAATAGTGCCTTTTCACTGCTCCATATTCTAAGAACTTTTTAGAAGATCTTATAGAACACAGAAAATGCCTCCATTTTAAAGAACTTAAATACATTCTAACATTAAGATTCCTTTCATTATTAAAATATAAACTAGGAAACTAATATAGTTTTGCATTGCCCAGGAGTTACAGAGTTTTCCCTATTAATTAGATTACCAAATAACTATAAATACCTTATCCACTCTGAAAGTAAGTAAAGTCAACAGTTGAGGTTATTAGTTATGTCCATATCAACTTAAAGGCAGCTATACTTTTGAACATATAGCATTAATAAAAGGTATAGTTTAGTTTTAGGGTTAAATTAAAATGTTAATTGAAGCCACATCATCATGCCTACTGTTTTTCCTCATTAGTAAATTCTACATGACATTTTTTTAAAGCTTCGCTGGAATTTATGCCAGAAGTACTATGTCTTCTATAAGAGACCAAACATCTGAGTAAAGCAAGCTTAAGTTCCTATGCTTATCTCATCTGAATCATCCTCTTATCTGAATACCTCTATAAAGGAAATAAGTGTCATCTTGAGCATGGAATGTGGCAGAAGTTCTTGATAATAATTACAATCATCCAATGAGATTAGCCAGGGTAAGGACAACTCTGCTTCTACACTGACAGAGTATTTATCTTTAGGATCTAGGCTTCCTAGGGAAGAAAATCCATTTCTGGGTTATACTCAGGCATTGAAGGCATTAAGAAGTAGAGGTGAGTTTTATGCCACACTTGTTCCTTTATGTAATGACCCTAAAATCCTGGAGAAATTATATAGTCAAGTTTACTTCAAATAAGATGGAGGACCAACCCCAGTATTTAACAGCATTCTGGATGGAATAGTATTAGATTCAGAGAAGTGTTCCAAATATGAAAAGCACTCTAAAGTTAGCCTGGAACTAGAGCCAATCACTTCAATCTTTGGAAGATTGTACTATTTTTATAGATCATTTTAATAATATCTTTTAAGAAATAACTGAATTTAGTAACAAAGGAACTTGTCACAAATACTTAGAAAAGAGGACGAAGAAGTAAAAATAAGGAATGTTACAAGAGCTATGATAGATATTTAAGCACACTTTATCAAGCCCGACACTGGATCCCCAAACCTAAAGAAAGACTTTATATTTTGATCTTGAAATCAAAGGAAATGGCTTTATAAATACTTACATGATTATGAAATAAAATCTAACAGACAAATTGAGCTACAATGAAACCATACTGAAAATTAATATCTGCCACTTACCCACTGATTCCAGGTGGAAATTTAGCTACAGAAATCTAAGCCAGAAGTTATTAGGTTTATAAAACCCTTCACTGATCTCTTCAATAACAACAAAAAGTGGAAAGAACATTGTCAATATTCAGTTTGAAAGTTCTCATGGCAGAAAACCAGATTAAATGTACCACCTATAAGATAAAATCCTAAGCAAAGAGTCATGTGAAACTACCTCCCCCAAAAGTGCTTGGATTTAAAACTGGTATTAGTTTCTTTTTATTACCAGTAAACATCATCTTTCCCTTATTTGTGAACATAAGAAATTCCTCAATTAGCATTCAAAGCCACAAAATATTTCTGTAATGTAGAAGTGTTGGGAAAAATGTTACCAACAGCTTTCCAAACATTTTTAAAAAGTTGCAATATGGTGTATACTAGCCCTCAGGTAGTAACACAGACTTTCTGAGGTGATAAGCAAATTGCCTAAAGTTAAATTGCCCTTTTAAACAACCCCAAGGCACGTACAAAACATGCCTCTGTGTAAAACGCTGTATATTAACATGTTATAGTAAATCTGACAAAAGAATCTCAATTAGTTTACATCATTAATCTCCTTAATGTTCTACTATCTCTTAGTGCTTTTAACTCCATACTCTAAGCAAACACACTACAATAAATAATGGTCATAAGGCAATTAGTTCAACCATTAAAGAAATATTTAATTGGCTCCTATAGTATCAAAAGGACCTTAAATCCATTTATAAATAGGAAAGGGGAAAACTAAAGTCTAATTGCTTTCACTATCTATAACTACATATGAACAAAATTTATACTAACTAAAACCTCATAATGAACAAAGCAATAAATTACTAGCATTGTCAATCTCTGAGTATAATTAGCCTTCTTTTTTTTAACTTAATAGTCCAGTGTTTGATATAACCATCTATTTGTTAAGCTAGTCAGATACCTATCTGCTAAATGAAGATTTATTTAAAATACATTAAATTCATATTCTTTAGAAAAGTGCTTTGAAAAAATATTTTTCCTTAATCTAAAAATCAAAAATTAAAGTTTTGGGATTTGGGGTAAAGCAAATTGACTACTCATTAACTATATTAACTAAAGACCAACAACTTGGAAGTGAAACTCTGACTCTAGTGCCTTAGACCCCTTGGCCATCTTGACATGCTCTAAGGCCAACAATTTGAGAGATTAGGAATTCCCTTTTTCTCTTTCATTGCCTTTTGTTTTATCACTCATTTACACAGAAATTTCTCCAAATTTTATATGATATAACACAGTTAAAGATTCTTTATTGTCAAACAAGTTGTTTTGTTGTTGTTAGGTGCCATCAAGTTGGGGTCCGATTCACAGTGACCCTCATAGGGTTTTCATTGGCTGACTGCTTCAGATCAACATAAAGTCAGACCCAATAATAAAGATTATACAAAAATACATCTAACTCTTGTTCAAATAACATGCTTCATCTTCCTTGACTGCCGTATCTCAAAACTAAAATAAGATAAAGCTGGAGCTGGGGAAGAGATGAGTCTATAAGTGGTCTGGAAAGCAGCTTCATGTACATTTTTTGAGGGCCTTGCTCAAAAATCTCCCTTTTTTTGGCTTACATATGATGTTTCCATAATAGTAAATCCTTTAGGTTAAAATAGGAGATTATTTCCATATGTAATATGTTACTCCAGATCAATTTGAGTACAAGTTACAGAAATCCATTTAAGCCAGCTTAAGTAAAATGGTATTTCTGTCCTTATTGGTAAATGTTGGTGGGGTACAGAGTAATAAAGCATTGGCTTTTTCCATTATGCATCAGTAAAATGGTATTATCAAAAGGATTCAAGCAAATGTCCCAGACCCTAATCTGCAGTAGGTCTCATGGGAGAGAGAAGAGCCCTGAGATAGTCTTTGTTGTCTATCCCTTTCCATATTATCTTTCAATTCTGCTTCTGGAAAGAACATCTCCTTCATGCCTTTCTCTGCAGACTGGCTAGTCTGGCAAGATTTATAGGCTTTTCTCCTCCATATAACTTTGCCTTGTATGTGACTATGATGCTTAAGCAGTTGGCTTTGGTGCCACATCTATAGACCAGCTGTATACCATCTCTGGTGGACAATGCCACATGACTCAAAAATCCAAGGATAATGAATATAATTGATTTACTTTGGATATTCCCCTTCCAATCAACTGAGTCCATGGTATGGTGTTGTCCCTTCCAAACCACAGTTAGGGACAGAGAACAGAAAACAGGATATAGTTTAATATGTAAGTGGTATCTGTGTTATGCTGGCCTGTTGGATTCAAATGCTATAAAGAGAGGGTAACAGTAACCACTGGACAAACAGGAATACTGAGAGAGAAGGGTTTATACAGGTGAGTTTTATTGTTTCCTACAATTTAATCCTGTAGCCTTTCATGGCCATGATGATGATTCAAAAACTGTACATTTGAAAGTAACATTTTGTGTCCCTCTTGGTAGTATGCCAGCTGGAAATCTTTCCTTGCTCCATGATCCTGAGACCTCTCAAAACAACCTTTCAGAAGTAGGGAGGCCCCACGTACAAAATCTAGAAATTGGTCTGTGAGGGGTAATTAATATAAAACACAGATATGAGAAAACCTCAACTTGAAAATAAAGTGAAAATAAAAAGGATCTTTTTGCTTATGAAATGACTATCTCAGCAAGAATCTGATCAAAGTAAAGAAAATCATAATGGACATAAGGGGGAGAATATACATTAAATTCAAAATTCTGAAATGAGGAGAACCTGTTAGAACCAAAACAAGGAAATTTTTAGGGCAGATGAATAACATTACCTTATACAGCAATCTGTAAATATACAGCACATGTCATCTTAATAATTATTTCTCCTTGCCCATTAAATTTGTGGTTTCTAGTTTTTCCCCACCTCCTCCTGCCACATACAAGCATACACATATCCATACTTGTTCCTCTGCCTGGCAAAACTCTACTCTGGAAAATGAACACAGAAGCTGATTCTCTTTCATGGACCTATTTCCACTTCCCAGGGGAAATTTCTATTTTAATATTTAATATTATGTTAATATCTTTATATTCTCCTTGTACTACAAACTAGATTGTGACTTCCCTAAGGACGCCTTAGTCATCTTTTATCCTCTGGGCCTAAACACAAGATACCTACAAGCCTCACTAAATAATTTTTCAATAAATCACAGACACTAAAACAAATAAATTCAATAAAGCCTCATAGACATTTATGTATAATAGTTCCATAATAAATTTTTAAAGGAAAGAAAGGAAATGCCAGGCCATATCCTTAACCTACAAGGATAAAAGGATTCAAGATATGTTTTCTCACATGAAAGTGGCTTTGTTCTGGGTATAAGACAGAACACAAGAGTGAACAGACCACTGTTCTATCAGGATACAAATAAATGGCACTTGGAAATGCAATCTTCTCTTGTCTATATCATTCTTGATATCCATCGTGGTCACCTCATGCTAGTCCAGGTCCACTTCTCTTAATTTCTCTCCCAGTACTGTTTGGTGTAAAATCTTCCAGCATAAATCTTCCAAAGGAAGAATTTAATCCAATATTGTGCCAACTACTAAACTATGATCTTTCAGTTCCAAACCCATCTTTTTGCATTCTGCTTTGTGAAACTGGTTCTGGAACTTCTCAAGCATTTCCCCTCTGTCAACTGGCTCCCTGTTAGGCCTTACCACTATGAAGCTTTAGAGGGAGAAAGGCAGGAGAAGGGGCAGAAGAGATTGATTCCTTTCCTTGAGCTAAACACAAGTCACCATAGTAATGGGAGTGATCCCAGTCTCTGGTATTTATTCAATCCCATTTCCACCCCCGCAAACCAGCCTCATTATTTTCTAGAGATACACCAAGGGGCCAGCAAGTGTCCCTCTCTCCTATCCCTAGAAATGTGAACCCCAACTTTCCAAGCCCTCTTGTGAGCTTCTAAGTCTTTTTTTTTAACCCAATACTGGGGGTTGAACCCAGGGCCTTGTGCTTGCAGCTTTGCAAGTGCTGTATCACTGAGCTGCATCACCAGCCCATTTTTTTTTTTTTTTTTTTTTTTTACTTTTTGAGACAAAGTCTTGCTAAATTACTGCCTCTGGTCTCAAAATTGTGATCCTCCTGCCTCCGCCTCCTGAGCCACTGGGATTACAGGCATGTGCCACCTTACCCAGCTGAGCTTCTAATTCTTGATAAATCCTATTGCTTCCTTTTATTCCTTCACCTCAAGGATAGAAGTTCTTGAAATCACTCTTTCTGTGTTTCCTTATCTATCCCTTTTTTTTTTTCAGTGCTCCAATACATCTTGCCTATTGTAAAACCTGTTCTTAGTAAGGCTGTGCAAATTCACAGACTTTTGCTTACACCTCAATGACCCATAACCCTTTCTACCATACTCTGCAGGTCAACAGCAAAGAGGCCTGATCATTCCAACTTTCCTCTACATTTCTGGTAGTAGGTAAAGCATCTGATGCAGAGGGCAGAGATCATTCTGCTTGGCAGAAAAATACACGAGAGATCACTGAATCTATTAACAAACAAATAAATGGGTAGAATTTTAACAAACCATTATAATTCAAGGTGATACAAATTCATAGAACACCTAAGTTAAAAGTATTGCTTGGTAAGCATAGATGCCTAACAAAAACTTAAAACCAATAATGATCCTATTGTAGGAGATAAGTCTGAAGACAGACTTGGAATCATTAGCTAATCAAGTAATACAAAAAGTAACAAATTTTATGTTTAGATAAGAAGACCTATAGTAGTTATCAAGACCATGCTAACCTTTGGAGGCAAGGAGAAGTTGGGTGGAACTAAAAGTTGAGTGGAAAGTGACTTTTGATCCTCATTTCTACAGCAACTTCATCATTTAAAAAAAGCTATGCTATTATCTCCCCCATGTGACTTCCAGCTCTTCGTGTTGTGGGGCTAGTGTGTTGTTGTGATGCTGAATGCTGTGTCACCTGTATTTCAGACACCAGGAGGGCCACCCAAGATGGGCAGGTTTAGCTAAGCTTCCAGACTAAGACAGACTAGGAGAAGGAACTGGCAGCCTACTCCTAATACAATTAACCATTGAAAACTATGAATATAAGAGCAGCACTGTCAAATAGTGTTGGAAAATGAGCCTCCTGGGCTGGAAGGCATTCAAGAAATGACTGGAAACAGTTGCCTGCTCAAAGTAGAGGCGACCTTAATAACAGGAATGGGGTAAAGCCTCTGGACCTCCTTTTGCTGATGTGGCATGACTAAAAATGAGAACAAATGTAGTGACTGCAACAATAGGCTCAGACATAAAAAGACTGTGTGCATGGCACAGGGCTGGGAAGTATTTTGTTCTGTGGTACTTAGGGTCTCTATGAGTCAGATCCAACTTAATGGCACCTAACAACAACAACATGCTATCATCTTGTAGCAATGGCTACTATTCCAACATCCTTTATGCTGGTCTATCTCACTTATTACCCAGCCACTAACTCCACTTCTTAGCTACATACATGGCCACCAGAATAAAGATACATTTCCAGCTTCTCTGAGGGACTGCATGTTAGCCAGTGGGATGTGGCTGAAAGTGATATGTACAGATGAAGTAAACTCCCCTTTCTACTTGCATTCTTTCCTTCCCATTGCTGAAATGTGAACAAGGTAATGACATCTCAAACTATGATCAAAACTTTAAGAATGACAATAATGAGGGAAGGGACATGGGTTCTTGATGACATCATACAGAGCTATGAAGAGCTGCTATTATCAGTCTGAGTATTATATATGACAAAAAGAAAACAGCCCACTTTTTGAATTTCTATTATTATTATTATTATGTTGTTGTTGTTAGATTCCATGGAGTCAGTGTCCAACTCATAGCTACCCTATATACAATAGACGAAACAGTATTGCTGTGCTTGTTCAACAGCTGATTGTTGTTTTCTTTAGGGGAGGGGAGTGGGTTGCTGGGTCCTTCTCCCATCTATTATTATAGGAGCCAAAAATATGCTAATCAATATACCAGTAAACCTCAAATATCTAGTTAGCATCCTTTAACATTGACATAGAGTCAAAAGAGCTAACTGATAACTGAATCTGTGATCTGCCCTTCATATATTTCTACAGGAAAGGTTAGGGTTGTGATATAAATAATGTTTCCCAGTAGGTAGCATTCAAAGAATGAATAGGGAGTAGAACATTCAAGACAGATAATGTTAATTTTTTACACAGTTTTTTGGAACAAGAAAAGAATATCCATGATTACCGCAAGGAGTTTCCAAAAGAAAAAGTGGTACTTTCAGAGCAAATTTTATTAGATTAATATTTTAGGATACTTCATTCAATGTTGCCTATGCAGAAAAATTTATCTATGTAATATACATAATATAGTTTTTGTTTTACATGCTTGCAAAATGCTTATAAAAGTATTTATTTGGTGTGGGGAAGCTATTTTAATATTCTCATGGTTTGAAATGACTTTCTAGTGACTGGAACATAATTTATATATTGGACATCTACTTATTCCCAGATGAACAGGAATCTAATAAAGGTTATACTTAAAACCATTTGATCTTCAACCAAAACCAAGGAACCACATATGTTGGGGTTCCCTATATTTTAAAAAATTCCTAAATCTAAACACTTAGCAGATTCATCAGGCTGCTGTGGCAACATAGCAAGATGGAGGTGATTGGCGAACAGAGATTATTCTAGGAAAATTCTTGCTTGTGAGATGCATTCTCCGTGTGGAAATTTACACTGAAATCATTTTTATAAATAACAGAGCAAGATCAGTGAGTTATATCCAAATTTTGTTGTTTGTTGTTAGGTGCCGTGGAGTCGGTATCCGACTCATAACGACCCTCCCAGGGTTTTCAATGGCTGAGTGCTTCAGTATTGCCTTGGGAGTGGATTGCCAGGTCCTTCTCCCATTTTTGCGGTGCTGGGAATTGAACTCGGGGCCTCAGAGACTGCAGCGCAGCGCTCTACCCACTGAGCTAAATCCCAGCCCTATATCCAAATAGAAAGCAAAAAAATATAGAGTATAACTGCTGATATCAGTGTAAGGTGATTACATAAGTTCCTGGAGTTTCAGGATTCAAAATGAACTTGCCTCAATCCCAAGCATTAGGTGAGGGGAAAAAAAAGGAAAGGAAAGACACAACTGCAACTGTGGTTGTAGCCCAGTGGTAAAGTGCTTGCCCAGCTCTCAGGAGGCTCTGGGTTTGATCCTCAGCAGCAGCTCCCCCACCAACAAAAGAATAAACTGCATGTTTTCCTGGGCACCATGGTAACAATATTGTTGTAAGGTGCTATAGAATCTGGTCCAACTCATAGCAATCCTTTGTACAACAGAACAAAACACTCCCCAACTCTGTGCCAGGCACATGATCTTTTTTATGTTTAAGCCCATTGTTGCAGCCACTGTGTCAATCCATCTATTTGAGAGTCTTCCTTTTTTCCATTTACCTCTCCCTCTCTCAAACATGATGTCCTTCTCTAAGGATTGGTCCCTCCTGACATGTTCAAACTACATAAGACACAGTCTAACTATCCGTGCTTCCAAGAAGCACTCTGGTTGCATTCTAGGATGGCTTTGTTGGTTCTTTTGGCAGCCCATGATATATTCAATATTTGTCTCCAATTTTTCTCTAATTCAAAAGCATGAGTATTTGTTAAGTCAATAAAAGCCACTAGAAACACTTGACATGCAGGCGCTAGTGGAGAGGATCAAGGGAGTACAAAAAACAAGACCTGTCTACCTTCAAAGAGTTTAAAGACCAACTGGGGAAAAATGCTAAAGAGTATTAGAGCCAGCTGTCCTCATGGACCACCATGAGGAACGTTTCTGAGATCAGACATATCAGTATAGGCTGCAGTGATTAAGGAAAGCTGCAGAGATGAGGTAGAACTTGAACTGATTTTGAAGGATGGTAAGATTTCCACAGTTGGATGATGACTTGGCATACATGAATATGTAAGAAAATTCTAAAAACAGAATTCAGCAAGCCAAGACAGCTAGATTCTTCCCCTGGAAATGGTGCATCTGTTAAGAGAGTGGCTAGAAACACCATCCAGGTAACTCCTGACTGACCGGGGTATTAGCAAACTGTTCTTCCAGGCCACTAACATTCTTTTAATGAAAACTAGATGTTCTTTAAAATGTGGATTGACCAGGTCAGTTTGTGAAAATTGGGCTCAAGTGCTAAAGTTTCTCTTCTGTAAGGACTCTCCCGGGCTTCTAACACACCAATGTACACTGTGAAGCTCTGATGATACAATGCGCAATATTTCTCAAATGTATTGACTAGGAAACCTTCTTTAAAGTAACACCTGCTAATGCATGTTGGTTAGAAGAACACAGTTCAGGAAGAGCTACCTGGTGGCACTGAATCTTGCCTGAGAAGTAGGACTGGGTTTCACCTCTGATTCCATTGTTTATAAGGCCAAGGGACCTTGGGCATAGCATTTCACCTCCCTAAATGACAAATTTCTTCTTCTATAAAATGTCAGAATATAAAATTGAGAATGTGAACATCCCTAAAAGAGGGCATAGTAACAATTCAAAATTAAATTATTAGTATTTGATGCTCATAAATTATCAGAACATGAGTGGAAAGTAGCTAAACTGACCTGTTGCATAGTTATATATATGTATACACATAAAGCTTGTGTGACTATTATTTAAAATAAGATTCAAAGACATGGAAAAGAGGAGTCCTATCACTGCGTTGAAGTAAGTGTAGCCCAACCACATGATGACCAAAAGAAAGGGCATTATTTTCATTTTAAAATATGTATAATATGGAGAAAAATGTGTGGGAAAATCCTAAAGTGGGTGAAGTGAGTCAGGAGAAAGAAAAATTAGTCTTAATTGCACAGAGACAATAGGAATAAGACTAATAAATAAAATTAAGAAAGCAAGTATTTACTTAGCCTCATAACCTGATGACAGTGATTTAGATTTCTTAATACTAATTAACTAGGCAGACATTTAAAAGCTTTCGAATGTCAAGGAACCACAACTCAAAATTAAGCTGTATCCTACAAAGGGGTGAAGAATAAGGAAGAGAAAATGAAATAAGTAACCTCCATAAAATAGTTGCTCTTCCAGTTTTATTTTCCCTTAGCTTGTTTCTGTTTTTCATCATTTAATTATTGGGTTAGCCAGGAAGCATTCAAGTTTTAGTAAGTCTTATAAAACTCAGAATCATGCCTAAGCTTTTCTTAAAGGGGGATATGAAAAACAATTATGCAAATGTAGTGTACATGGCAATTTAGAATATGTGATTCCCAGCACATTGGTATTTCTGTTTTTGTTTTATTAATGTCCTTTTCCTTTAAACTATGTCAATGCTAAAATGATCCGATATTTAAAGACTGGTTTCCAAAAGAGTGTATATATATATATGTGTATATATATATATATATATATATATATATACATATATATATATATATCTCCTAGAAACAATTAAAATATTTCTACCATTAAAAAAAGCAATCCACAAAGTAGTGTATGATGGGATCAAAAAATACAGTGAAAATTGCTGCCTTGTGCCATTCAACGGAAAAGCAAGGATCTTCAATTAGGGAAGTGGCAAGCAGAACTCTGAACCTTTGTAACAGAATGTGACAAGTTTCAACTTGCTTGGTGCAGTCAGTCAGGTGCGAGCTACAGTTGAGAAAAGGTGTGTTTTAAAGTGGCCCTAAATCATGGATCACAGTGCTTCCGGTATGGCAATTTCTGTCAAATAAAACTATTACGGTGTGTCCTTATCCATCTTACTCACCAGATCTGACATCACGAAACTTCTTGCACTTCCCCAGGTCAGTATGACCATGAAAAGGTAATGTTTTAAATCAACTGAGGACACCAAGGCAGCTATGAAAGCCCAACTAAAGATACCCACAAAAGAGGACTTCTAGAACTGCTTCAAAAAGTGGCAAGAATGATGGGGAAAGTGCATTTCGAAGCCAAGGGGAGTATTTTGAGGGGGATTAATGGTGATGCTTCTTTTACTGCAATAATCTCTTTTATTTAAATCTTCACTATATTTTTGGATCACACGTCATATACTATGGCCTATGTTTACACATACTTAAATTTGTGCAGGCACATGCCAGTTAATGATACTGATCTTTGGGTAAGATAGTGCATTTTGAGAAGTACATTTTTAAAGTAAATAAATTATAGTATTTTTCTTCTTCCCCACTTTAGAATACTAGTTCACGGAAGGATAAAACTTTTAAGATAAAAGTCTTAAAGTTTAGGAGAAAAGACAATAGCTCCTTTTCACTAATATCTTTATGTAACTTAAGGGTTTCTTTGGAGGTGGTGCTTGTTGCTTTGTTTCTTGAGACAGGCTCTCACTATGTAGCCCTTGAACTCATAATCCTCCTTCCACAACATCCCAAGTGCTTGGGATTTTGAGTGTATGCCACCATGTCCGGCTCACTATTTTCTCTCTTTTAAGCACTCGTGAGACCATGTACAAATTAATGTGTTTATTAAAGGATGAGAAAGGAAAAAAGCACGTAGAAAACTGCAAGTTAAATCCTGCCCTAGCAGCTCTGGTAAACTTACCTGTTGTTGTTGTTAGGTGCCATCGAGTCGTTATCCTACTCATAGTGACCCTCTGTACAACAGCGGAAACACTATTTTCAGTGCTTCTCTGCTGTTCATAGGGTTTTCAATGGCAGATTGATTTTTGGGAGGGGGTTGCCAGGTCCTTCTCCCAAGCCTACAGCTTCTGGTGTTCCCAGGCAGTCTCACATACAGATACCAACCAGGCCCGCCCCTGCTTAGCTTCCGAGATCTGACGGGATCGGATGCCACAGGGCTATGGCTGCAGGCAAACTTACCTAGTGGACGCAAAACAACACTGCAGTGAAGATTTTATGTATCCTTTCCAGACGAGGAAAAGAAAGCTCAGAGAAGGTAAGTGACTGGACCAAGTTCTCCCCCGCCCAGTATTGGGGATTTGAACCCAGATCCTCAAGCATGCTATTTGCAAGCGGTCAGTCATTGAGCTGTACCCCCAGCTCCCCACCCCCTTTTTTTTTACTTTTTATGCTGAGACAGAGTCTCCCTAAATTACACTGGCCACCTCTGGACTTGAACTTGTGATCCTCTTGCCTCCTCCCTTGTCCCCCAGTCTCTGGAATTAAAGCTGGGGTTAGAGCAAGGCCTTAAAGCTACTAACAGTGATTGCAGGAAGATTTTAACCAGTGTCAGAGTCCAGGTGTACTTTAACTACATAATGATGTCAGCTTTTATTTTTTAATCCACCAGCGGCCTGCTTGTCCTTGGGGAGCTGCATATTACATAGTAAGGAAAATGAAATATAAATATATTCTCTCCAGGATATTTAATATTCATAGGGATTAGTATTGATGGTTAGTGATCTGGTTATTTTTAAAAAGAAAAACATATATGCAGTTTAGACCCTCCTCATCTTTACAATTCCTCAACCCAGTACAAATGACTGTCCCAAGCCACTACCTCATGCCATACAGCAAAGCCCCTCCTGCTTTCGGGTGGCACACACTTCTCTACTTCCTCCATCTGAAAGTTCATTCTCCCTGCCCTACCCCAAGTGTTAGTATTACTATGATGAAGTTGAATGTAACTTCCCTGGGAATCTTTTGAGTTAATTATAAACACGTTTGGGTTTCTCAAAGTCTCAGTGAGACAGAAAACAAAACAAAACAAAAACCACTAGAATATCACATTATCCCCAAACGGAGATCACTGAAACTCCTGAACCTAACCAGAGCTTGTATCTCTTAATTGAGTACCACACAGTTCACTTAAGAGAAATTGATACAGTTCACATAACAGCAAAACCAGGAGATGAGTAGGCCGGAAGGCTTGTATGAAGAAATGAAAAACCTTCCCAGCAGCTCAGATTTAGCCTCCACTGCTTCTGGTAACTGGCTTATAGTACAAAATTTTAAATTTAGTATTCATGAGCAATAGGTCCTTTTGGCTGAAAATCCAGTACTTTTTAATTCATCAGACTCCCTAGGACAGGAAGTATTTAAGCAGAAATAGAAAAAACATAAATACATTACCTGTCTTAATTTCAGGGTTTCTCTCAATGAACTAACTATAGTAACCAAAATCTTAAATTGTAAGTATAACTAGCTTCTGCTTCCTAAAATGAGTTTTTCCATTTTTCTTTTTTTCAGATATTAATCTTCTGCACCACTAACAGTAAGTGAAACATCCAAGGAACACTGTCCTTTCAAGATTCCAGGTGCCACTTAGTGGATCATTCACCCCTTATACCTATTGAAAGTGGGCTGTGTATGCTGCTACGTGCTTTTCCAGAGCAGTGGTGACAATTCAGTTAACCTACGTGGTGTCAGAATGGGCAAGGCAATGGTGACGTCTATGGATAACGTGCAAACAAACATAGCTAATGTCTCATGTGCTTTGCTTCACCACAACATAAAGTGCAGTGATTTTTGCTTTGATTTTTAATTTTTGAGGTATCCATCATCTTCTAGCCTGGAGCTGTAGCACTGAGGCTTCAGATCCTGTCAGATCTGGGAAGCTAAGCAGGGTCCAGCCTGGTTACTACTTGGATGGGAGATCACCTGGGAACACCAGGTGCTGTAGACTTGAGAGAAGGACTCAGCCACACACTCCCAAAAATCAATCTGCCATTGAAACCCTATGAACAGCAGAGAAGCACTGACAATAGTGTTTCTCTTGTTGTATGTAGAGTCGCTATGAGTTGGACACCTACGTGACGGCACCTAACAACAACATCTTCTACCAATGTGTTTTTAAATGTACATGTGTGATAGCCTAAATAAAGACAAATGATGAATCTCAGAACTAATCCATAGATTTCGGAAATAAAATAAGTAAATCAAACATATATCTAAATGAAGAACACTAGAAATAAATCAGGAACCTGACTTAATAAGGCACTGTGTATTTCCTGATTTTTTTTACCACTTATAAATGATTAACATGTAAAACTGTGACAAATGAACCAGTGCTTTTAGTCAGTGGACAAGAGGTAGTTGGGATAGACAGAAATGGATTTAAACTCCAGCAATGAATTTTCAGAATACTAAGAATTCACAGTACCAACAACACTCTTCTAAATCAGCTTTTAGATACCAACAGGAAGATGTTCTACTTAGTAATTTAAATTTGATCTTCATCACTGCATATATGAGGCAATTTTAAATTAAGCTACTGTCAACTCAGGAAAATCTATAGTCCTTTAAGTGAAAGGAGTCATGTGCAAGAAAACCAAATCCCTAATGTTTCCCCCATTCCTAGTCAATCTTTAGAGACTTTAACTTTCATCATTTATCCCTTTCAAGTTCTGTTGTATTTCACAGAATGAAGCAGCTTCTGAAAATAGGTTTTTTGTTCTGTTTTGTTTTTAAGTGAGGCATGTGAGAGGAGCAGTCGGGGGGAGGGGGTGCAGAGATCACATAGATCAAAAACTTTTAAAAAGATTCATTACCTCTAACTTTGAAAATGAAACTTCATTTTCTTATTAGCACTGGCTCGTGATAAGAATTATAAGATATATTTATCTTTAATTAAGAAGAATCAGATAAAAAAATAACCAGGTATGTTCAGAAAATGCAACGTGTCCGTGTATGTATTTGAGAATTATCAGTAACCTGCTAGGCTCATCACTCAGAGAAGCAACATGCTGTGTGCACAAATGGCAGGTTTGGGTTTTCTGTCTACTTTGTGGTTAATAAAATGTACGACTGACGTTTTTCACCTTGAAGGAATCATTCTCATATTTAGCATCCACTAGGACCCAAAGAAATTGGTCAAGGAATCACACAACAAATGCCAGGCCTTGTAATCAGAGAAATGAATCTTCTGTCAGGGGGAAGAAAAAATATAGTTAAGTAGATTGCAGTTATTTTCCTAAGTAACTAAAGGAACAGTAGGAAAAGTATCTCAATTCATTACTGCTCCACTGAATATATTGCTTTTGCTAATACCTTAAGTTTCCAGAATTTCTGTATTTTAAAAATCTATTCCTTAATTGTCACTTATAACAACTTCCTTTTATTCTTTCTGCATCTCATCAACCCTTCTAAGCCATAAATCATTACACAAGACATGCTTACTTTTAAATACAAGTACTTGTTATATAAACTAAAGAAGTGGATAGAAATCAGAGTAAATGTTTCAAGCCATTCACCTGAACTTCTAGGATGTGGTTATTGCCAATGCATAATCAAGACTTTTAATATTTACATTTTTGCTTAGAGTTACTAGTTAATTGAACAGAGGTCAAGGATGATAACTCTCCTTCAAGTAACATGATTGTTACCACAATGAAACTATTCATTACACTTGCCGGCTGGGATTTTCTTCAACTTAATCATGGGTATAGGCTGCTCCAACAAGAGTTGTTAGATGCCGTCCAGTTGGGTCCAACTCATAGCGACCCTACTACATACAATAGAACCAAACACTATCTGACAATGTGCCATGCCTGGCCCTATTAGTGCTTCTCTGCTGTTCACAAGGTTTTCAATGGCTGATAGTCTTAGAGAGTATGTTGCCAGGTCCTTCTCCCAAGTCTACAGCACCTGGTATTCCCATGCGGTCTCCCATCCAAGTACTAACCAGGCCCAACCCTGCTTTAGCTTGAGATCTGACAGGATCGGATGCCAGGGTGCTATGGTTGTAGGCCCAACGTGAGTGGGTGGTATTATTAATGTGGTAATTAACAGAAGATAAAATGAAGAGTTCCTTAAAACCTCTTCTGATTTTCAAATAGGACACTAGAAAAAAATAATCTGAGAATAACCACGTAGTATATCTGTATTTTGAAGGATACTTTGGATGACATCAGCAATTCTTTTCTTAAGCTAAGAAGACAGCAGGGCTTGGGAAAAGGCATGGTATTTTGGCTCTATTATGTTCGCAGGTTCATTCCACTCTTCAAAATTTGACTGTGCTTTTATACATCTGACATTTATTTTAAGTTATAAATGTGCCAAGGTTTACAGTCTAAATGTTAGCTACAAGAAGAGTAAGAGTTAATTCATACAGAAAGTATATTTCTTTAAAATACTAAGGTATTTGAAAATCATCCTCTTTTAGCATATTTTTAGAATAGAGAATTTGAGAAAATTATTTGCTAAATGTTTTTGTATTTACCACTATGATTTCCCTGAACTATAAGCAAATTTATTTTAATTGCACACCACAACAGATACATTCTCCTCCAGCCTTCTTTAACAGAGAGTAGACTTAGAATTCCCTCTGGGACTATTGGAGGAACAGCTAATGAAACAGCACATCTACAATTCCTTATTCTAGCAATCCTTTGTTTAAATGTTAAAATACTATTGTATATTTCAACATATCAAAATTTCCCATCTTGACAGTGATCTTTTAATTTCAAAAACTAAATATATCTGTCATAGTAGAAAAATCTGCATGTACAAAGTAATAAGATTTTAGTCATTTCTATTCTATTATTCTAAAAAGCACTCTGTAGTCTTTTATTCTGCACTATAATAGTGAATATATTTGCCAAAAATCTAATGGATTTTTTATTCATTTTAAATCATCCTGGCAAGAATTAACAGACTTTTGAATGGGGGAGCAGGGAGATTAAATGTTTGCTTTCAAAAGAAAAGATGTAAAGCCTTGGAAACCAATAGTAAAGGAAACAGTAAGGCTTATGTGGCATACCTGGCTGTATTAAAGATTAAAAGATTAATTCTATAACATTATTCTATTCCATTAGAATCAGTAACATTAGTTAAATTTTAAGAAGCATAATAATCAAATTGCCTAATAGGAATTGCATAGTAAAATACTAAACTGCCAGAAGAAAAATTTGCTGTGGGTAGAGGTATTTATAACATCACAAATAATCCCAACTAAAACCTATACCAAATAAGACTAGTGGGCTAGGGTTTAGCTAGGTTGGCAGAACACTTGCTCTGTGCACTCTGAGGCCCTGGGTTCGATCCCCAGCACCGCAAAAATGGGAGAAAGACCTGGCAGCCCACTCTTGAAAAAAAATCAGCCATTAAAAACCCTATAAATAACAGAGAAGCACTGACATAGTGCCGGGGATGGCACAGTGTCAGAGAGTGTTTTGTTCTGTTGTACATACATATGAGTCTGATCCAACTTGACTACACCTAACAACAACAAGACAAATACTATAAATGTTGGAAATGTAGCCGGGCGCAGTGGCACATGTCTGTAATCCCAGTGGTTCTGGAGGCAGAGGCAGGAGGATCACAAGTTCGAGACCAGAGGCAGTCTGCGTAACTTAGCGAGACCCTGTCTCAAAAAGTAAAAAAAAAAAGGGCTGGGGGTGCAGCTCAGTGGTCCAGCACTTGCAGAGCATTCAAGCGTGAGGCCCTGGGTCCAATACCCAGTACCGCAAAAAAAAAAAAAAAAGAAAAGAAAAGAAATATTGGAAATGTTAGAAAATGCCTAAGACAAGTTTTGAAATGGCTATACAAAGTATACATTTTATACATATAAAAGATGCTATTGACAAAGAACTCTAGTACAATACTTGTAGGGCTTTTCCCTACAAGTAATTTCCCTCACAAATACATATTTTTCATAGCAGCATTAAACAAGCAAATAAAATCTCTTAATTGATTCAACCTCACTATATTGTTCCCAAGTCATTTTTGAAATGTTTACACAACTGACGACAAACTATAAGGATTTTTTTTTCAGTACTGGGGGACTGGGGGTTGAACCCAGGGCCTCATGTTTGCATGCTCTGCAAGTGCTGGACCACTGAGCTGCACCCTCAGCCCATTTTTTTATTTTTTGAGACAGGGTCTCACTAAGTTACGCAGACTGCCTCTGGTCTCGAACTTGGCAATTCTCCTGCCTCCGCCTCCCAAGCCGCTGGGATTATAGGTGTGCGCCACTGCGCCCCACTTATAAACTATAAGTTTACATAGAATCAGAATCAGAATCCCCTGAAGTGTTCTTCCTGTGGCCTGTTCTGTACCAGAACATCTTTATCCAGGCGTGTGTGTGTGCGCGCGTGCGCGAGCGCACATGTGCTTCAGGGGATTAAATCTAAGACTTGTGCATGCTAGGCAAGCACTCTACCACTAAGCCACAACCCCAGATCAACCCAGAAAGATTTAATATATGCTGGCAAAATGACACCTGCATGTTTCATTTTAGTGTACTGATAGTCGTGTTTTATGCCACAGGTGTATGGCTGTATTATTTTTGCAATAATAGATGTCAACAAAAATATATATGAAATATTTACCTCAAATTCAATAGAATAAAAAATGTAAAGTATAATAGTAAATGCCGACAAGTAAAGAACTTCGGGAATTCTCTAGGCATCATGACTTTACTTTTGTAATATGTGACTGTACCTTACTGTTCCTTTTTTTTTTTCCTACTTAGCCTTTGTAACAAGTACATCAAGAATAAAATTCTCACAAAAGTATGAAGATTTTGCATTGATGTAGTCACATCATCACCTTTCTGTGTGTTAATTCTTAAAATTCTCTAAAACTGTTCAAAAGTGTCTCTTACACTACATTAAGAATCTGAGACTACTGTTATACTTTAATAACCTGATTCAATGGGTTAGTTTTAAAATCAAGGGTTCCAGCTGCAGAAGGAGGCAGACATTTGCAGTTGTAAAAGCTAACTGTACACCTTGCTCACATTAAAGAGAATAATCTTATCACAGAGCTTTTTATTGCCTTTTTTTCCCCTTTCTTTTGTTTCTTTTTTGGTGTTTTTACTAAAAGGAAAATCAGAAGTCAAAGAAGAACCCAAACAGTTTAAAAATAGAAATGCTGCACACTCATCTTCTTATACAAATGATCCAAAAAAGTTTTGGCAGTTTCTGAGTTAATGTCTATTTAGTTAAAACCAAGTCCTTATATAAGGTACACATTTCCAGTGAATACATCATTTTCATAGTAAATAACTCGATATGTAAACACTAAGGCATATTATCCCCCATGTGTCTGTCAGCTTATAGTGCTATCAGGCTTGCATGTTGCTGTGATGCTGAAAGTTATGTCACCAATATTTCAGATACGAGTAGGGCCACCCAGGGTGAACATGTTTCAGCTGAGTGTCTAGACTAAGACAGACTAGGGAGAAGGACCCAGCAGCCACTGAAACAATTAGCCATTGAAAACCCATTGAATAGCAGAGAAGCACTGCCAAATATAATGCTGGAAAATGAGCCCCCCAGGCTGGAAAACGTTCAAAAAATGACTAGGGAAGAGTTACCTCCTCAAAGTAGAGTCAACCTCAATGATAAGAATAGAGGAAAGTCCCTGCAACCTCCAGTGGCTGAAGTGGCACCACTCAAAATGAGAAGAAGCACAGTGTCTGCACAATAGGCTCAAACATAAACAGATCAAGTACATGGCATGGTGTTGGGTAGTGCTTTGCTCTGCTGTATTTAGTGTCACTATGAGTTGAACCCAACTCGAAGGCACCTAACAACAACAAGTCATATTGTAAAATAATTTCATAAAGGAGATACAAATGCTAAAATTACATGTAAGCCAGATAATCATTAAGCATGCATATCTGCTACTGAAGAGAGTACCTCACCTCGAGGGCAAATGTATTCCTAAACCCAGGGAATCAATAAAATTAAAGATGAAAAAAATGCTTAGGCCATCTATTCTCATACAGAACTATTCTCAATAGGATGTGACTTCATTTTAATTCATCCAGTTTAAAAAATTATTGGTAATAACAAATTCCAATTGGTTTGCTTGCAAGCCTATTAGCAGACTACTTGGTATTGATATAATACCACAGCTAATTGTACCTTCTAGATTTGGGAAACCAGGCTGCTCTGCAGCAATCCTATAAACTTAATTAGATAATACAAAGTTAATTTTTTCCTCAAGTTTCAGTGTACCGGCTCTTATACTCAGTGAACTGAATCAGGACTCCCCATTGGCATGTTTTAAATGCTTCTTGGGAGCAACGCTTGAAAATGCTACAAAGCCTTAGGAGCTCAGAAGAGAATTTATAGTGGAATAGAAATGAGAACATTTCTCATTTTGAAATATTCAGGATTCTTAGCAAATGAAGTAACTGAAAGTTAGTTCTTCGTTTTCCAAAAAGACTTAAGCCCTGGTAGTTGCAGTTCAAGTTGTCTCTGTTGCTTTCAGGATCACAGAGCTGAATTAGAATTATATGGTATACCTCATTTATAACGCTAAGATTATTGAAATGCTGAGCATACAGTTCTGCTATTCTGTTTTTTAAAATACACATCAGCCAAATTAAAGTATTAAAAACAACAGATTGCCTAATATTCTTGGGATAACATTTCTATTCCAACTTCAAATATTAAATTGTGTTTAGGTTGCAGCTTTATAAGACACTGGATCTCAAACAAAAAGCGTACTAAAAATGCCTAATATATGTAACAGTTATGTTGTTATTGTTAGGTGCTGTCGAGTCGGTATCCGGCTCATAGTGACCCTCATAGGGTTTTCAATGGCTGTTTCGGGATTGCCTTGGGAGTGGATTGCCAGGTCCTTCTCCCATTTTTGCAGTGCTGGGAATTGAACTCGGGACCTCAGAGACTGCAGAGCGGCGCTCTACCAACTGAGCTAAATCCCAGCCCCATAACAGTTATAGTATCTAGTATATGTAGTATATGTTATTATAACTACATGAATGCAGGTTAACTTAAAATACATATACATGTGTATCTACACACACACACACACACACACACACACACACACACACACACACGACAGGGGGTAGAGATGAGAGGTACATACTTACAGTAGCACAGATACAACAAAAAAGGTTAAGTTCCTCTTGATTGCTATGGTTCTCTAATTAAACTTTCTATTTGTAATTTTCCCACAGTGAAGGTGAGTGTTGGCCACCTGAACTTCCTTCTCATCTGAGCCAGTTCTCCTGAGCCATAATATTTACTGAGATGCCACTGAAAATGCTATATAGTCCCATCATCTATAGATCAAAGTACTACTGGCTAGTTTAGGAGGAGTTAACACTTCCATAGCCCCTGCTACCTTTCTTAACCAGTGTTTCCTCATTACAGCATTTGAATTTGGTGATGGCCCTGCCCTTAACTTATTTTTTTCCATTTTCTATAGGGCAGTGTTCAGATGTATTCCCTCCAAAGGCATCAGCATCCTTCCTTTCTTATGTCATCAAGCATGAGTCCTCCTCCCATTAACTACACTGGCAGCTCTTCCATCTCTCTCCTCGCATTCAGTTTCTGGATTCCACTCCTGGCATAGACCTCATCATATTCTACAGAGACGATTCTCTTCTCACTGAAATTTAGCCTGCACTCTGGTTTCCAGATTGTTCTTTACAGCCCAGTTCTGACCATTGGTAGTATTCAAAGGCTTTTATGGCTCAGATTATCTTTCTTGGATTCTCTCTTGTATTCCTCACTTCCCGGTCTTCCAGTCATGCACTGCCCAGGACTGGCCATGATCTTTTATGGCTCTACACACACTGTTCCTCTATCTTCATGTCGTTGTATCTCCAATATGTCCTTTGCTCTTTCTTTTTCATTAGTAATATTTTTAGTTAGTGTATAACTTAATGGGTTTCACTATGACATTTCCATACATCCGTATCATTGTACAGTGCTCATGTGCACCTCTCCCTCAAAAGATCCCCCTTTCTCCCTAACATATCCTTTTCTCAGATAGGCTCTCTGCTGGCAGCCAGCCCCATCAGACTAGATGCTGCTTCTCTGTGATCCTACAGGTTCCAGTAGGTCTGGCTAATTCTTGTCTTACTCACAGAAATTGTTTATTTTCAAATCTGGCCCCAAACTTGTGGCCAAAAAAGGTTATTACCCATTTTGTTTATCTAGGACCATGGGTAGAGAGATGACCATATCTAGGACCATGTGTAGTGAGTTTGTCATGTAATCCAGGATACTTGAAAGTGAAAGGGTAATAATGGCTAAAGGGCAATGGATGTAAACTAAAACAAATAATCCCCTTAACAGCAGACCTACATTTCCCATCATCTGAGTCCTGCGCACAGCTTTGAGCTGGTCCCTCCAAACTGACCACATTCTAGCCACAGGACCATCCTGTCTATTTCTCAAACACTCAAGCCTCATTCCAAGCTCAGGGCTTTTTGCACTTCCTGCTCCCTGTTCCTGGAATGCTCTTCCTCAAATTTCTAAGACAGGTTTATACTCATTCCTTAGGCTTCAGATCAGCCATCACCGTCCTTGACCTTCTTTAAATGATCCTCTCTACCCCTTCATATTATCCTGCATGGTGGTCCAGTGTTTATTTGAAATTATCCTGCTATTGTCTACATATCCCTCTTTCAGTGTACTCTGTATGAACTTGTCTGTGTTGTTAAAATCTGTAGTACAGGGTCAGAGGGCATAGCTCTGAAGTTAGTACACTTGAGATTGAATCCTGGGTCTATTGCTTATGAAGTAAATAACCCTGGACAAAGAGTTCACCTCTCTGTCCCTCAGCAGCTTCATCTATAAAGCAGGGATTGGATCATCTTGCATTAAAGAGTTGATGTTATAATTAAACAACATAATATATGCAGAATATTTATCTGCCTCAAAAGAAGGATTCAGTATATGTAAGCTATTATTATTGTTATTATTTACTACTTAATATTTACTACTTAATAGCATCTCCAATACCTTGAGTATGAAATAATAAAGAACACTTAGTAGACATCCAACAAATGTTTAAAATACAAAAAATGTATACACATCTTGGGATAAAAAGTCTCCATTTTGCTGTGTTAAGAATGCACCTTATGCTTGTTGACCCTGTTCTGGGCACATCTTTTGAGGGAACATCATGCTATACATTGCTACCATAATTCAAATTCAACTCTGAAAAGTAACACATATATGACATCTCCTACAATTTGTGTACCTTTTTTGGCACCCCTGATATTTGTTGAGTGAATGACTAAAAGTTGGCAAGTAAATAAATGTTACTATTTCAGCTCCACTTCAAAAAAATCCAAAAAGCTACTCTAAATGCTCCTTCCTTAGCCTTCCACTTAAATCCCTTCAAAGTATGGCCTAAACTCACTTTTCCAATCTTAGTCCACAACTTTTCACCAGGAAAACTGGACTGCTTTCTGGTCTCACCATGTTCCTTTAGTCTAAAACGTTCTTCCTTGCATCTCTACCTGATCTAGCCAAATGCTATGCTCTTTTTCTGCTTCCCCTCTCAACAACCACCTCCTACAGCTCTGTAAGAGCCTCCTTTTTATGACTGTTACATATTCACACCCCTCCTCTCTCTTAAGAGAAGAGACCAGCCTGTGTCCTTGACATTTTTGCATCTCCAGGGCACAGCCCACTGCCTCACGGGAAGAAAGCTTTCAACACATTATTTTGAGCAAATGGAAGGTTTGGGGTCTAGAAGTGTGAAAAGGATTAGCTTTCTTTCTACAAAAATAATGAAAATTACAAGTATTATGGACACAGACTTTATGGCTAGTTAGCTCAGTTGGTAAAGTGCCACTCTGTGCTGAGGACCCAGGCTCGATTCCTGGCACCACAAAAACAGGAGAAGGATGTGGTGATTCACTCCCGAAGCAATCCCAAAACAATTGTTGTTGTTGTTGTTAGGTGCTGTCAAGTTGGTATCCGACTCATAGCAACCCTCATAGGGTTTTCGATGGCTGTTTCGGGATTGCCTCGGGAGTGGATTGCCAGGTCCTTCTCCCATTTTTGCGGTGCCGGGAATTGAACTCGGGACCTCAGAGACTGCAGCACAGCACTCTACCAACTGAGCTAAATCCCAGCCCCCCAAAACAATAAACCACTGAAAACCCTAGGAGGGTCGCTATGAGTCGGACCTAACATGATGGCACCTAACAAGTCAAGACTTCAGTGACATCTTTACTATGTCAAAACTTTCCACCTCCTCCACTATATCTCTAGTGCCTAGAGCAATGGATAGCACTTAATAAACACTCAAAATACATGCGAAATATTGTGGAGTACATGGTGGCCCTGTTTGTAATATCAATATGTCTCCTGCAAAATTTTCAGGATTAACATATAGTCTATCTTTTCATCTTTCCCCCTTTTCCACCTTATATAAAACAACTTCAAAGTTGAACAATCACCATTTCATACACTTAACAGCTACTCAAATTTTGCTAACCAATTATTTTTTATAACAAGGAAGTTAGAATTTAAAAATATTCTGCTTACAAATGGCTCAAACTCAGAATTTTGCTTTTCACTCATTATGCATCCCCTTCTTTCACTATTGACTGGCCTAATGCAGCTATACACAAACTCAAATTGTACCCCTCACCTTACTTCCCATTGCACCTGGCCAACCTAAGTCACAAAATAGTGATCCAAATTCAACTGCTGTTCAGTAGTTTTCATTCCCTCTTTATTAATAATTGTGTGCTCCCCAAAGGGCTATTTTAAACCTTCTCCACCTACTGGTTTGGATATTAATGAAACATATCCTTGTGATGGTTCTCATATTATTTCCTTAAATTGCTGTTGGTCTAAGGAACCACGTTTTTCCCCCCAAGCAGAACAGGGCAGGGACTTTTTCTCAGTACTCTCCATGGGGCCTCACTGCAGGGGAATTGAGGGGACATGCCTGACTCCTGACCTTACTTAGACCATGGGGTGTGAAACACTTCCATAGAACCAATAGAGACAGCAATTCTTAGGAATTAACCAAACATTTCCAGTGTCTAGATCCATGATTGTTGTTAGGTGCTGTCAAGTCAGTCAGATTTACAGTGACCCTCATAAGGTTTTCAGTAGCCATTGTTTTGGGATTGCTTCAGGAGTGGATTGCCACATCCTTCTCCTTTCTCTGTTTCTGTGGTGCTGGGATTGAACCCAAATCCTCAGAGAGTGCACAGCAGCACTCCACCAACTGAATTCTAGATCCATGGGGGAGATGTAAATAGATGCACCCTACTTCATGTTATTTGACCAAAAATGTAATATGTGCCTTCCACAAACTCAGCACCAAGGAGGGAAGAGGGATATGAACTCTATGAGCAGGGAACATGAACTCTGCCTCCAAAGGGCTCACAGTTTATGGTGTGAAGCCACCTTTGGTTTTCAGGAACCTCTAGAAAGCAGGAAAGCTTCTACTTCTCAACCCAGAGAAAACATACACATGTGCAAAAGTTTGCAGTAATTTCCAGACATCTTTAATCCCAAATTTCAGACTTACTGATAGGAGACTTTGATGATGAACCATCCTGAGGCACACAGCCTGGCAAACTGAGAGAACGGCAACCACTTACGGTACTATATTATCATTAAGTGACAGCTCCATCTCTAATAGTAAAAGAAGTTTCTACTTGAAATAAAGTCTTATGGTTAAGAGCAGAATTTTTCAGGTAGCAATCAATCATCACCGAGATAAAATGACTTTGGGTAGTCATTTTCAGACAGGGTAGTGAATGTAGCCACTAATCCTCATTTAAGCTATATTCCTTTCAAACCTGTCAGCTTTGTGTATCACATAAATCCTCTTGGCCTAGGAGTAGTTCCTCAATTAGTCATACCATGTATGCTCTGCATGTCGGTGAAAATAATGGCTTGGCATTTGCATAAACAGAGAATCATCAGTTTGCACACAGGTTCCACCGGCAGTGAATGTTTTAATAGAACCACTGAAGCTCAAGATCTGTCAACATTCCATTACAAACCTTTGTTTTCAGAGTTTATGATTCAATATTAAACAGGAATAAAACCTGGGGAAAGTGGTGTCAGTCTGAAATATAATCTAATTTATTTAATTAAAGGAATTTTCTGCACTTTGCAAATCTAAACAGATGCTCTTAATAAATGGTGACCTTAAAATATTCAGGGGACAAAATCTAAAAAAATAAGCCTTCTCATAACTACAAAATATAGAAGAATATGTAAAATTGTCTTCATAACTTTTCATAATGTAATAAATAATTTATCACTCTAAAACTCTTGACATTTCACTCTCACATCCAATCACCATATCTCAATGCCTTTGCATCTTCAACTGCTCTTGAATCAACTTTATTCATCTCAGCAACTGCCCTGCCAGTACAAGCAATATCATGTGTCACCTGAACTATTACAATCTCCAGGAGGATTCCTACTACCTGCCCTATAAACCAATGCATGCATACTTCCTGCAAGCAGGTAGGGTGGCCTTTTCAACACACAAATATGATCATCTCCTCTTCCCTACAGTGGCTTCTCATTGCTCTTAAGATCTAAATCTTTATAGCATGGTCCACAAAACCTATCCCTACCCTTGCAACGTCACTGAATTCTCTCAGGCTCCATATACCAACTACATTGATCTTCTTCCAGGCCCTGATTTCATCCACCGTACCATCTTCCCTCAAGGCCTTTGAACATACTTCTCCTTTCAGGAATGCCTCCTCCAAGTCCCAGCTCAACAACTACTCTCTCTTTCAAATCTTCAGATGTCAATTCAGAGGTCATTTCTTCAGGGAAGGTTTTTACGACCAACATCCTTCATTCGTTTGCCCTCCACGGTTCTCCTTTACAGTATGAAGCACAATTTTTACTTATATATTTGTGGAGACTTGATTAATGTGTATTTTTCTCCACAGACTACATGCATTAGGTTAAGGACAAGGAGTGTTTCCTTAATGACTAGCACCACACCTGGTATTCAGCAGGAACTCAAATATGTTTGAATAAGTCAGTGAAAAAAAAATGACACAACAGAATAAGGTTGAAACAGTTAAGGCCATTTATTACAACCCTCACCTCAGAGAAAGGGCTAGAGACTCTGAGATAGGAGGTAGGTAAGAAATGTTTATCTTGTCTTTCCTTCATAGTTGGGAATACTGTTGCAAAGAAGTTAACAAGTAGGGAGGGACAGTTCAGTGTCCGGACTGCCACAAAACAAAAAGTGGCTCATGATGGATGGAGCCACAAGCATAAGCTTGCTGGAGCAGAGGCAGAACCTCTGTTTGGTAAAGTGGATTGTTCTAGCCTAGCCTATCGCAGGCCATTTAAAGGGATCAAAAGAAGTCCATGTGTAAATCAATATTAACCAGAAACAGGGTTGTCTTAATGGAAAGAAGTGCCTGCAGACACAAACAAAAGAATCATAAGGGGGAGGAGAAACTCAGGAGTGGCATCTTGAGTACTTGATCAGAATCTTCCCTAACAGAGCTTAGTGCAACAGATCTCAGGAGCTCTTAGGTTAGCTTTTCTTAAAGCGAGACAACAGTCCCATATTTACTTCTCTATGATTTGTACTCTATATCTTAAATTATTAATTACTTTTTATTGAGTTATTTGCCTGTCTGTAAAAGGGTTTTGCTCTCCTGATACCCAAGCTTTCTTTTTAATGTTAATTGTGTCAGTAAATCTTTAAAAATCTAGTGTCTGTCCTTGGCAAATGACAGAAATTACACTGGTCCCAACGATGAACTTTATCAAAGAAAATGGACTAAAAATCAAGTTATCACCAACTCATCAGTCATTAAATAGGTATTATGCCTTATTAGATATCAACACTAATAAAATATCTCAAAAGGAATGATGTTCTATCACCTCTTAAAAGATTCACCATCTGAACTATAGGACATGCCGAACATAGCTAGTTCTGTCAGTTTTTCTTCAATTTCTCTCCCCCAAACCGGGGACTAATATTTCTAGCACTATATAAAAGGCCATTGGATGACTTCAAATATTTTCAGACAACTAATATTCAGTTATCCCGTCAATCATTTTGAGAGCAAAATCATTAAAAAGTTAACATCACTCTAAACAGGTGCAAACACACTGAAAAGGAAAATCTGATACTTTTTAATCTTCAATTTAGATGGTTTAGGTGGGAATTCACCCAGACACAACAAGGGAGTTCCACTGCAATAAAGACTCGTCAAACGACGAAATTTACAGATTAAGGGGGACACAAGAAAGAAGTGATGGAAGGACCTCCTCCTAGGATTCGTACTCCTGAAAGGGCGTCACAAGCCTTTACACTCCACTTCCCTGATACTCACTCTCCAGAAGGAAAGTTCATAAAGATCGCATGGGTGCGATTCTGATTATATTTGCAAAAGGCACTTTAAAGAGACTCCTCTTACAGTTCCTCAGCCTCTGTGTGGCCCTGAACCCCCCACACCTACTCCCACAGGCGGCTGGCCTAGGCGAGGGGCACCCCAGGCTCAGGGTCTAGGAACGAGGGGGCGACTTCGGTTCACCCCGCCGGGGGCGGGGCAGCCTCGGGGAGGCGGGTGCCCAAGTCCGGCTCTAGCCGCCAACTGCTGGCAGAGTGCCCCGCAGTGGCCGCGGCCCCTTGTGCGCGGCGCGGCTCCCTGTAAGTAATGTTCCGAGGCTCCAGCCTAAACCCTCCAAAGCCCGGAGTATCAAAGCTAACCCTCGCGCCTCGGGTGGCAGACAAATGCGTCCCAGCGGAGCTGCGCGCCCGGGCGCCTCCGGGCATCGGGCTGCGCGTGCAGGCGGCGGGCGCGGAGCGGCCGGGCGGACGCCGGCACAAGTTAGTTTTGCGGCCAAAGCAGCCCCGCCGCAGCCTCCGGAGAGGAGCGGGCAGCTAGGGGCTTCTCCCCGTGCCGGGGACCAGGGGGGCGGGGACGCCGCTCCGGGCGTCCGGGGAAGCGAGAGGAACAACGGCCGGTGCGGGGCGAGGCCTCGGCTGCCCATCGCACCCCGGCCACCGGCCGCCCGAGGGGAGCGGGGAGGCGGCGCTCTCTCCGCACGAGCGGGAGGCGGGGCGCCGTGCTTCTCCCACGGCCCCGAGGGCTGGCAGGCCCGGGGAGACCCCACCGCGAGCACGCCGGGACGGGCGGTGGCGGCAAAGAGGGCTGGCCTCGGGGCCTGGTCCGGCGGACCGCGGTGGCGGCGGCGGCATCTCGCCTCCTCCGGGCCTGCGCGCGCCACAGGCCGCAGCCTGGACCAACGCCGCGTCCCCCGGGCGCGACTGCGGTAGTCACGGCACACTATAGAGAGGCGGCCGCAAGGGCGCCCCCAGACCCGGCTGTCCTCGGGTTCAGCCTCGCAGCCCGCGCTTCACAGCGTCCGCCGGAGCCGCCGCCGCCGCCGCCGCCGCCGCCGCCGCCGCAGCGCGGATGTCGGCGGCGGAGCCCCGGGGCGGGGAAGCGCGGGAGGAAGGGGCGGCCAGGGGGCGGGCCGGCGGCGGCGGCGGCCGGGGGTGGAGGGACCGGGTGCGCGGGGCTCGGCGCCCCCGATCCGCCGGCGCAGCGCCAGCACCACCTGCGGAGCTGCGGCGGCTACGCCGCGCCGCGACCCCGCCGCCCCCGGCTCCCGCCACACACGCGCGCGCGCGAACAAAACAAGTTGCGGGTCGGCGCCGCCGGAGGGGGCCGGGCGGGTCACTCACCCTCATCCTGCTCAGCGGGCTCGGGTCGTCCGGCCGTGAGGAAAGGGAAGACCAGAGGACCACGAGTCCCAGGAAGCTGCCCACCACCAGCAAACTGCGTAAGATGAACCCAATCTTCAGCCTCATCTTCCTCCGGCGGCGAGAGACACACAGCCCGGCGCAGCCGCCGCCACCGCTCTCCCCTCCCTCCTCCCCCTCCTCCTCCTCCTCGCCTCCCCACCCCTACCGCTACGCCTGCCGCCCTCTCCGCCGCCTGCCTGCCCTCTCCAGCTCCAGATCCGGAACTCCGCTCGGCTCTGCCTACCCCCGGCTCTTCCCTCCGCCCCCTCCCCGCGGCGCGGACCGCGCGCGGCCGCCGCACCCCTTTCCCTGCGGGCGGCCTCCGCAGAGCTCCGACCGACCCGCGAGCCTCGGTTTCCAGGCTCCCCTTCGCTCTGCCTGCCCTCCAGCTTCGCAGTCCCCTTCCCTCCACCACCGGTCCCTGAACCCTTTTCGAGTCGATCCTTCGTTGCCTTGTAACTAACTTCCACTTTCCCCAGCTCTGGTCCGTCGCCTTTGCCCTACAGCTCAGCTGCCTAAAGCTCCTTCATTCCCAAACTTTTATGGTAATCGTGGATCATAACTCTGCCCTTAACGCCTGTGCTCTCCAGGATGCTGCGGCCCCGCCGCCCCCTCTGGCTGACCTGGAGCCCAGCTGGGCTGCTCGACTCTTTCCTGACACCCACTGCCCGAGCCCCCTCAGAAAGCCCTTGCAGGAAGCAAACCAGGAAGTCAGGGCTACCGCTGCCGCCGCAGTAGCTCCACGTGGCTGATTTATAGCTGGGAGGATTTTTTTTTTTTTAATTGATTGTTCTTGCTTTTTCACACGGCTCCTTAAGGAGGCGGATTTGTAACCAAAAGGCCCAGGTGAGATGTGCAAATATCACTGGACTGGAGGAGCTCACTTGGAAAGCCAGCATTACCCTTTCTCTTGAGCTAATTAGAAGACAGCCAAAAGCGTTAGGCTAGTAAGCAATACCAGTCCTTGTTCATGGACTGCTAATTTTCTACTCTGAGGAACAAGGATTTCGGGTTTTTTAAACAGTACCCCCCCCCTCCCTATTGCTTCTCTCAGACCTGATTTTTACTACTTGATAGAAATTCCTTTGCTGCCTTTGAGACCTAACTTACACAGGAAACGATATTGGCAAACGTTTAGTCACATGCCCCTCCCTTGGGAAACATTGTGCCCATATCTTACAACAAAGATATCAATCACTTTATATCACGGAATTTATGCAAATACATTATCAGTGTGCTGTACTCTAAACTGCCTAATTTAACAGTGTTTACTTTTTTCCCCTAAGTTTTAGATGATGAAAGTTGACCTTTTCTCCTTATATCTGCAAGTTTTCTTCTTGAAAACAAGTAAACCCTGATTAATTACATCTGAGTGATTAAACCTTACATTTGTGTTCTCATTTTCATAGTCATAGTCATTATTAAGGAAATAGGGAGCTTAATTTTACTCTTAGGAGCACAACCAGGCATGTATATGAATAGAAAGTGGTCCTTATCGCTGAGATAAGGTGAACCATCTTTTGGCAGTCAGTATTCTGAGAAAATCCTGTGACCATCACCTATAGTTTTGTGCACAGAGAAGTTTTCACTGTGAGTGAAAGGTCACAAAGTTAGAAATTGATGAATGGGCACATAGTTGTAAAAGCCCATGTTTGTCTGAGTTCTAGCAATGCTTAAGAGAAACCAAAAGTGTACCTTAAAATACGTATCTTTTGCAACACTTGCTGGGAGGCAGCCTTTGAATAGTGGAGTCTCTTTAGAAAGTGAGAAGCTGACTGTATTCCCAGCCACTCTGGAGGCGGAGGCAGGAGGATTGCAAGTTCCAGGCCAGAGGCAGTCTGCGTAATTCAGCAAGACCCTGTCTCAAAAAGTGAAAAAAAAAAAAAAAAGGGCTGAGGGTACAGCTCAGTAGCCCCAGTACTGAAGAAAAAAGAAGAAGAAGAAGGAGGAGGAGGAGGAGGAAAGTGAGAAGCTACATTCAAAGCTTAGGTCAGAGAAAGTCCCACTTAACCTCTCTAAGCCTAGGGCTCTTATCTGGCAAATAGTGATTACAATATTTCACAGTATTTTCAAAAGGAATAATTGAAGCCAAGTACATACACAAATCTAAAGTACAGATAATGTGATGGACTAAGTCTGTATATAAGTCTTGTCTTACGGATGTTACAGCTATTACTGTATGATAAGGATTGTTCTGCTGCAATACTTCTTACTTGTGTAACCCAACTCAGGGTAGTATTTACTGATGAAGAGAGTAAAGACTAAAACCTAATGGGAGGAACATAGGGGTGATCAGGAGAAGCACCAGCCTCTGCCAAAGTATATGAAGCCACATAATAGTAAATAGTGACATGGTGCCTTCAACTCAGAAGCCAGCTAGGTGCTCAGAAGCAAGATAACTAGGAGGTAGGAGAAATGTATGGGCACCTAGTGAGTACAAGATGCTTCATATTTATGATATCATCTAACCTATGTACCACCTGAGATTAGTACTACTGGTTTTAGGAGTCAAAGCTGGTTTTCTAACCTCAGAATTCTTGCTACAACATACATCATTGTCTTTGCCATAAATAGTTGTCCTCGGATAGGATGCAAAAGGTTGGGCCTAAAGATGTGTTTGTTTTTAGAATCCTTCCTCATGTCAAGTGTGCTAAAGAGGAAGGCATCATAAGGAATTGTGCCCATCCCTGGGCTGCGCACTCCTGAGGCTCTCATCGTGCCTCCTCCATGCTGTAGCCAAGCTGAATGTCTAAGTTTCTAAATGTAACTTGCCTGCCTTCAGGCCTTTGCACAGGAAGTTCTTTTCACCTGAAGTGTCTTCTGACACCTTAACATTAAGCTTAGATGTCCATCACAAAAAGCTTTGTCTGCACTCTCTCATGTTCCTCTCCATCAGTATCCTAGGACAGGTACCCTGCTAAGTGCTTCTTGGCAGCCTCTACTTCTCTAATAATTACCACTGTGTCACAATTGCTTAATTTTCCACTCCACGATAAAGAGTTACAGTACGCTGGAGACTTATCTAACTTGTTTGTTATTTTATCCCTGTGTCTGATGTGTAAGAAGGGTTTAATATATATATATTTTTTATTAGAAATTTTTAATGTACATCATAATGTGATTCATTCTGACATGCTTTTCGTTGTGACAATTTTCATATATGCAATTTGATAAGCATTATTCATATAGGTTACCCCTTACCCTCCTCTAATGTTTCCCCCCTCCCCCCCTTCCTAAGTTTCCCATCCAAGTCTTCTCTATCTTTTACTATATAGTATTTTTCTATATGTCCTTGGGTTCCATTTCTGTTTAAGATAGAATCTTTTACTGTAGTGGTCTTTGTTTCTATCTTGTTAGAACAATTACATGCGATTTCTAGTCCATTTATATTGACCTCATTCTTATCTTCCCTCCCCCCCCTTTTAATGTGATCTGTCCTTTGAGTAGGATTTTTCCTTCTTGTAATTTTGAGTCAGCTCTCTCATATGAGTGAGAACG
>VMDO01003893.1:98160-122385 GCA_007922755.1 Pedetes capensis
AAAGATTCTACAGGGAAAATATTAAATGATGCAGGAAACATCAAAAGAAGATGGGAAGAATACACAGAGTCATTATACAAGAAAGAATTGGTAGATGACCAACCATTCCAAGAGGTTGCATATGAAGAGGAACCAATGGTGTTGAAGGACGAAGTGGAAGCTGCCTTGAAAGAACTGGCGAAACACAAGGCTCCAGGAAGTGATGGGATACCAATAGAGATGTTTCAACAAACAGATGGAGCAGTGGAGGTGTTAATATGTTTGTGCCAACAGGTTTGGAAAACAGCTACTTGGCCAACTGACTGGAAGAGATCCATATTTGTGCCTATTGCCAAAAAAGGGGATCCAACTGAATGTGCAAACTATCGGACAATATCATTAATATCGCACACAAGCAAAATTCTACTAAAAATCATTCAGAAATGACTGCAGCAGTATATAGACAGGGAATTACCGGAAAATCAAGCAGGATTCAGAAGAGGGCAGGGAAACAGGGACATCATTGCTGATGTCAGGTGGATATCAGCTGAAAGCAGAGAATATCAAAAAGATGACTATATGTTTTATTGACTATGCAAGCGCTTGATTGTGTGGATCATAACAAATTATGGATAACACTTCAGAAAATGGGAATACCAGAACACCTAATTGTGCTCATGAGAAATCTGTACATGAGTCAGGAGGCAGTTGTTTGTATAGAACAAGGAATCACTGAGTGGTTTAAAGTTAAGAAAGGTTTGCATCAGGGCTGTGTACTTTCACCCTATCTCTTCAATTTATATGCTGAGCAAATAATCCGAGAAGCTGGACTTTATGAGGAAGAACGCGGCATCGAGATTAGAGGAAGACTCATTAACAACCTGAGTTATGCAGATGACACAACTCTGCTTGCTGAAAGTGAAGAAGATTTAAAACATTTACTGATGAAGATCAAAGAACATAGCCTTCAATATGGGTTACGACTAAACATCAACAAAACAAAAATCCTTACGACTGGGTCAGCATGCAACTTCACAATAAATGGAGAAAAGATTGAGGTTGTACAAGATTTTGCTTTGCCTGGCTCTATAATCAACACCCTTGGAAGCAGCAGTCCAGAAATCAAAAGACGCATTGCTCTAGGAAAAGCTGTGGCCAAAGATCTCTTTAGAGTATTGAAAAGCAAAGATGTCACATTGAAGACGAAGGTGCATCTGACTCATGCCATGGTATTTTCAGTTGCATCATATGGTTGTGAAAGCTGGACATTGAACGAGGGAGACAAAAAAGAATTGATGCTTTTGAATTGTGGCGCTGGAGACGTCTATTGAATATACCATGGACTGCCAAAAGAACCAACAAATCTGTCCTAGAAGAAGTGCAACCAGAGTGCTCCTTGGAAGCAAGAATGGACAGACTGTGTCTTACATATTTCGGACATGTAGTCAGGAGAGCTCAATCCTTGGAGAAGGACATCATGTTTGGGAGAGTGGCAGGTCAACGCAAAAGAGGAAAACCCTCCACCAGGCGGATTGACACAGTGTCTACAACAATGGGTTTAAACATAAATAAGATTGTTTGCCTGGCACAAAATCGGCAAGTGTTTTGATCTGCTGTACATAGGGTCGCTATGAGTCAGACTCGACTCGATGGCACCTAACAACAACAACAACAACATGTTTTATATATTTCAAGAAATGGAGAGAACTCTGATCATATGAGTAAAATTGAGAAAAGACCTAATTTCCTAATTTCCATATAATTGAAATGTTAAAAAATAATGGATAGGTTAAACTGCAGATTAGAATTGTTACCATTGAAATGTTCTCATCTCTTGGCTTCTGAAGTCCTGGTTCTTTTTCTGTCACTCAGTGTCACTCTCTTTCACCAGTTCTTATATCTCTAAAAGGCAAGCATCACTTAGAATTATAGTTAATTTTCTTTTCTTCTGTTTTTGATCTTTTCCTGGATTTCCCCATTGACAAAGTTTCAACCATGTTAATAATTCTTGTACCTTAACTTGAAGCACGGATTGTTTTCCTAGACCCACAGGCCATTTCCCTTTTGGATGTCCCTTTGGTACTTCATAGTCAACATTTCTAGGATGGAAATTTGTGTATTTTCCCATCAAATCCATTCTTCCAAAGCTTCTAGTTTAGCCTTTGACACTTAGACAAGAAATGTTTAAGACATTTTCCATGGATTCTTGTACTTTTCCTTTCCGGATTTAGGTGTTATCAAGTTAAAACCATTCTATCATCAGTACTTCCTTTTGTTTCCATTCCCACTGCTGTAATTCAAAATCCCTTGCCTTTCCTTCATCATGTTCCCTCCTTCTAACATCTTGCTGTGTAAAATCATAATTCTTAGCAGAATTGTTTTTTGTTTGTTTGTTTTGTTTTGTTTTTGTTTGGTTGGTTTTTTTTGTGGTAGTAGGAGTTGAACCCAGAGCCTCATGCCTGCATGCTTTGCAAGTGCTGGACCACTGAGCTGTGCCCCCAGCTCTTTTTTTTTTTTTTTTTTTTTTACTTTTTTGAGACAGGGTCTCACTAAGTTACTCAGACTGTCTCTAGTCTTGAACTTGCAATCCTCCCGCCTCTGACTCCCCAGCGGCTGGGATTAAAGGCGTGTGCCACAGTGCCCGGCAGCAGAATTGTTTTTCTAAAAAATAAGTTCAAAGTCAGGTACTGTGGTGCATGCCTGTAAATCCAAGAGACTCAGGAGAGTCCAGCAGTAGGATTGTGAGTTTGAGGCAGGAAGATTGTGAGTTTGAGGCAAGAGGCAGCCTGCACTTAAATGAGGACTTAGTACTAAGCACAACTTGGTGAGACACTGTCTCAAAATGAAAAAATAAAAATGAGGGAGATGGGAGTACAACTCAGTGGAGCGCTCTGAGTTCATTCCCCCAGTACTGCTGTATATATTGAGGGAGGGAGAGAGGGGGGCAGAGAGAGAAAGAGAGAGAGAGAGAGATTGTTGTTGTTGTTGTTGTTGTTGTTGTTGTTGTTAGGTGCCGTGGAGTCTGTATCTGACTCATAGTGGCCCTACGTACAACAGGGAAAATAGTATTGTTAGTGCTTCTCTGCTATTCATAGGGTTTTCAATGACTGATTGTTTTTTAGGAGTGGGTTTCCAGGTCTGTCTCCCAAGCCTACAGTACCTAGTGTTCCCAAGTGGTCTCCCATCCAAGTACTAACCAGGCTGACTGAGCTTAGCTTCTGAGCTCTGAACGGATTGGATGCCATAGTGCTACAGCTGCAGGCGTGTGTGTGTGTGTGTGTGTGTGTGTGTGTGTGTGTGTGTGTGTGTATGTGTGTATGTGTGTATACATATATACATATATATATGTATATACACACACAGACATACATACATGTATATATATAAATATGTGTGTACATATATTTTTTTCAATCATTTCCCTCCTGGAGCAGAAAACTTCAGTTGTTCACCCTTAAAGGTAGTAATTCATTACATCCTGGGAAGTATAACCTCCTCAAGTAAAGCACTGACGCACAGTGTTCAGTGCCTTGGTTGGAGGACATCAGGAAAATTGTAGGTTTTCATGAACTTTTTCATGCAGAATGTTAGAAAACTAGATAGATGATGAAGGAAAAGATCCTACAGGATCATATTAGATAAATCCTTGGTAGAAAATTGAGGTGATGTGCATAGCAACCTACCTTCCTGCCTGGATTTGCAAAGTGACAATAACTGAAATCAAGTATGTTTACTCAGCCAGTTGGCTACCAGATGAATAACTTCATCTGAGATTAAATAAAGTGAAAACATCAAAAATAAGATTCATAGGAAAATTGCTACAAAACAGAAGAACAGGGGTTTGGGAGATTTAAAGACTTAGAAGTGAGTTAGAGTAGGATGAATACTATGACAAATAATCTCCAAACTTCAGGGACTTAATACTGTAAAAATTTACCAGGTCACAATCCCTTTTACTCTGTGGGTTGGTCAAGGACTAGAGGAGCGGCTTAATTAGTCAGTGACATGTCACCGTAATGAAATACCCGACACGGGCAATTTATGAAGTAAAGAGAGATTTAGTTTGGCTCACACTTCTGGACATTCAAGAGTATGTGGCCACATCAGTTTGGGCCTCTGGGAAAGGCACCGATGTTGGCAGGAGAATGTGTTTGAACAAGTACTGATCTCAAAGCAGGAAGAGAGGGGGCTGAGAGGAAAGGGCGAAGTTTCACAATCCCCTTGGAGGGAAAGTCCCCCACCTCTGGGCTTCAGTACCTTCTAGTCTCACCTCCTAAAGGTCCACTACCACCACACTAGAGACCTAAGCCTTTGCATTTGGACCTTTGGGGGCAAACTCCACCAAAACACAGGAGACCTCTTTCCACTTAGTAGCCCTCCCATCTTCTGGGGAGTCTGTCTTTCTCTGGATTCTTCACATCCATCTGGCAGTTGAGAGAAAAAGAGCAGGAGCAGGCTGGACAGGGAGAGTCAGGCCTGGAGGCTGTGAGCATTCCTTCTGCCCCAATTGTATTTGCTAGAATTCAGCCACATGTCTATTGATAGGTAAATAGTTAAAACAATGTACTTGAGCCAGTTGTAGTGACACATGCCTGTAATCACAACTCTAGAAGCAGAGGCAAGAAGATAGCTGATTCGAGGCCAGAGGCAGCCTGCATAACTTAGCAAGACCCTGTCTCAACATAAAAAATTTTTAAAAGTGAGTGAGGGTGCAGCTCAGTGGTAGAGTGCTTGCAAAGCATGTGTGATGCACTGGGTTCAGGGCCCCCAGTACAAAACTAAATATACTGTGGTTCTAACTCTGTTGAGAAAGAAATCCATATATTTTCATTTTAAAATGACTATAGGGAAAATAGAGGGCTGGGATTTAGCTCAGTTGGTAGAGCGCTGCGCTGTAGTCTCTGAGGTCCGGAGTTCAATTCCCAGCACTGCAAAAACGGGAGAAGGACCTGGCAACCCACTCCCAAGGCAATCCCGAAACAATCTGCCATTGAAAACCCTATGAGGGTCCCTATGAGTTGGTTACCGACTCGATGGCACCTAACAACAACAACAACAATAATGAAAATAACCCGCTCCTATTTTGATCTATAGCTGAACAGCAGGATTGCTAAGAATCTTCTCGACATTTTTCTGTATTATCTACATTGTCAATATGAAACTGTTACTTTTTAAAATAAACATTACCCCAAAAATTTTTAAAGAAAAATAATGGAGTGCTTTTATAACATTTCTGTATTCCCTGAAATTACATATCAAACCACATTATACATAGTAAAAGGTTCGTAAATACCCACTAATTGAATCAATGTACTATTGAATAGAATAATTAAGTGTAAAAAGCCTAAGAAGAAAATGTTAAGGAACTATTATTTTCCTAGTGACACTATAAAATATCATAACTGATGAACCAAATTATTACATTTTCTTTATTTGATTACCTTACCTTCAGTTTTGGAACACTTACATCTTATGGTAGGTGTGACACCAATGCTAGTAAGTTAACTGTTTAAGTGTTTCCTGAATTTTATTCATCTTGGTACTAATGCCATGTTTAGTCATCCTTGGAACTGTAATGTATATACTATCATTTTAATTTTTTATTGAAATTACTTTTTTCTATTAACCAATTTAGGTTAATTGGTAAATTTATAGCTTTGTGCTAAAAAATGATGCCAGTAATATTACAAGAGTATGGTATTATTTTTTCCCACACATATTGAAATAAATATATAATTGTTTTTGTTGGTAAGTGCCATCAAGTTGGGTCTGACTCATAGTGACCCTAGGTATAATAGAATGAAACACTCCCCAACACTGCCATGCCTGGCATTATTGTCAGTGCTTCTCTGCTACTCATAGGATTTTCAGTGTCTGATTGTTTTGTAATTGTTTTAGGAGTGGGCTGCCAGGTCCTTCTCCACTTTTATGTGGTCCTGAGGATTGAACCTAAGGCCTCAGAGAGTGCAGAGTAACACTTTACCAACTGAGCTAAACCCCAGACCCAAATATATTATTATCAAAATTAAAAATATTTGTGTTTTGTGTTCTCCTAAATCATCTTTTTACCCCCAATTTTACCACACTTTGGGAATAACTGACTTATGTTGTGTCAAGCTTCTGTATTTGAACACCACGACCAATGAATGTTTTGCCTAGCTGACATCTATGGATTTTTTTTGGTTTTGGTTCCTACTTATTGTTTTGCAGTGCTGGTGAGTGAACCCAGGCTTTGTGCATGCTAGGCAAGAGCTCTTCCACTGATATATACCCCTAACCCCTAGCCTCTAGTTTTATGATTTATGATCTAGTTTCATGATTTATGTTTATGTATAGGCAGCAAAAAGTGAATGATAGGTGCTATAAAGAGTGACCTTTTTTCTAAACATGCCTACTATCCATTTATGGCAGAAGTCTACTGATAGGATGGAGAATGTTTCTGTGGCCAACTTCCTAAGTTGGATAGTATAAGGAACAATTATAAAAGTCCAGAGTTCTTTGGTTTGCGTGTAGCCTAGATGAGGCAAGTTGGAGAAGTAACTACTCTTTCTTGAGATCTAATCCTGTTCCCACAGAAGACAGGTAACCAAAGTAGAGAAAAAAAAGTATAATCTATAATTTGACCCTTTGGATGAAGGTTTCTTTGTGGATGATAAACAAAGACAAGGCAAACTTTGGGTTTTGAAACAATTCAAAAGCAGAGGAAATGCTAGAATCTGTCTGGGGAAATTCCTTGGGATAGAGACCTATTTAGGATGATTTATGGGTTGTCTGAAAGTATGGATGTGGTTTCTAGGTTATTTCTGGTTTTGTGGTTATTAAGTCCTATTTTTTTAAGGCCAAGTATTAAGGAAGGGATGAGAGTCATAAAGGACAGGGTAAAGTCAGCAAAATAATAAGATACATACACAAGTAGTTACTTAAATAAATGACTTTGTAAGTTACATTTAGTAGGTCAAGATGGAAAATCTGTAAGATCTTCTGTGTTTTTAAAACAAAAATTTTCGAGGAAAATTCCATCTTCAAAGCTGCATGAGGATCTCATAAAACAACTATTGACTGGTGAAAATTAACATTAATTGTGGGTCGGAGACTTTTGGTCCTTTCCTGAATACTGGTGACCATGACCACATTGGCTGAATTATTTATTATTGTTACAAATGAGAATGTGACTGAGTTTCTATTATATGTAGTCATTTCATCATATGATTCAATCTTTGGGTATGTTTTAATTATTGAACTAAAAATATCAATGATTGGAAAGAAGGAAACCTAAGAAGAAGTATCAATCTTCTGTGTTGTCCTTCTGAGGAACCATGACTGCTTTTTTCCCCTTTTTTAATATCTAAAAAGGAGTATTTGCACATCTACAAGATAAAGGGAAAGAGCACACAAATAGGGAATTGAAGCACTCTGGATTGAAGGCCTATCATAAATGTCCCATTTACCCCATGTTTCACGTGTTCAAAACATGTGAGCCCTGACCCCTACCATACAAAGCCCCATTGACCAAATGTTCCTATACATCACCCTCTGTCTCTAACACTATCATAATATCCTTTAACAATGCCTCATCAGCTTTGAAGTTGGATATAAATTATAAATAATAGAGGTAGATTTGGCCTTAGTTTTGACTGCCCTCATTAGACTTTAAATAGGAATCCTAGAGAGCCACAGATACACCTTTCAATTGTTTTGGCACGGAAGTTTAATGCTTAAAGCTCATAAATAAAATAACACAAATGATCCTATCCTGTGTGGTCTGCAGGATGTAGTCTTGGCCTGCTACGGTCAGTAAGATGGAGGAATCACTGAGCTAGCATCTCAATAAGCAGAGTGGCAGACCTGCCCTGTTATACTAAGTTCAACTGCACATCCAAGGACAGTCCTCGTGCCCTGCTGTGGAAAAGGGTATTGCTGGATTGTTGGTCTTTTCAGCCACATCATGTGGACAGCAGTCACATCTGGAGGTACCAAAGTATTTCTCTTCAATGTAGGTGGGTGCAAGCATCTCTTAGCTTAACAAACTATGGTATGAGCAAACTAAATTATAATAGTTAACTTGATTTTTTAAAGCAGAAGGAGACAAGATCACAATAAATGACCATACCATACTAGTAATAAGATTGAAACCCATTTCTACAGATTCCTAATATAGGGATCACTTTACTGAATATCCTATTTCATGATGAAGACATGATTAATTTGTTCAATTTAATTAACTATAAACTAACCATGGGTGCTAGAAATATAGTGATGGACAGTATGCTTAGCATAAAGCTCATAGGCCCAGAGGGAAGGCAGACATTAATTTATATGATGAATATTATCATAAGAGGTATTTAAGACCCCAGTTCAAAATGATCTGGAGGTACCTAGTAATATCAAGTCTCTTACGGTAGGTCAAAGAAAGGCCTCCTGGAAGAAATGGTGTTTAAGAAGTCACTAACAAGTGAAGAGGTGTTACCCAAGCCAAGGGGCTAGGGTAGGAAGGAGAAAATGTTCAGAAAGCCTGAGATGAGACAGAAAAATAGAAAGAAGTCCATGTGGCTGGAGTGAGTGTTCCAGGGTGGCCAATAGCTAAACCAAGGATTTTAGAGGTAATCCTAAAAACAATGGGCAAAAGAGGAAAATAGCCCACCAGCGAGTATGTGTTAAGAGCTACAGAGATCATTAGCACTACTTAAACACCCCAAAGTATACCCTGGTTCAGATTAGATCACCTTGCCCCATCTTGTCTGATATTGTTGAGAATATAAATATATTTATTTTCCTAAAAGCAGACTGGGAGAAAGAAGCTAGTGATCACTTACTTGATGCTATCCTTCAGTTTATCCAATACGTGTTTATTGAATATCTGCTCTATTCAAAGGCATGTACCACTTTGTAGTAGGCACTACTGAAGTTCCAATAAACAAGTCCATACTGTTGGCTTGCCCATTATACACTTGCAATTGTGTTGATTATAAAGGAAGTAGAGGCCTTGTTTATAGTAATCTGATGGGAAGATGAATCAAAACAAAATGAAGCAACTAAGCCTGTCTAGAAACAGATATCATTTAGCAGTGTCTCAATAAACAACCAAGCTGATCTCAGGATTCTGTTCAAAGATAAGAGAAGTTTTGGCTTATTTATTTGTCTTTGGTTTTGTTTTTGTTTTTTGGCAGTACTGGGAGATTGAACCCTGGGCCTTGCACATACTTTGCAAGCACTCTACCAACTGAGTAGTACCTCCAGTCCCCCTTTAAAATTTTTTATTTTAAGACAAGTTCTCACTAAGTTATGCAGACTGCCCCTGACCTTGAACCTGTGATCTTCCTGCCTCTGCCTCCTGAGTTGCTGGTATTTCAGGTTTGTACCATGGCACCAGATTTAAAGTTATTTTTAAGATTCAAAACTAGTTTGAGTTTTATGTTGCCAAATTACTTTTTGCTTAAGACTATGAGTGCATACCACATGCCTGGCATTGTGCTGGGGATACAAATTGAAAACATTGTTCCTGACTTCTGAGGCACTTATAAAAAAGTGGTACCTAGGTGAATCAACAAATTATGGCTAACACTGTGAAGAATGGGAATATCAGAGCACCTAACTGTACTCATAAGGAATCTGTACGTGGACCAGGAGGCAGTCATTCAAACAGAACAAGGAAACACTGCTTGGTTTAAAGTCAAGGAAGGTGTTTGTCATTGCTGTATATTTTCACCATACCTCTTCAATTTCTATGCTGAGCAAATAATCCGAGGAGCTGGACTTTAGGAAGAAGAACACGGCATCAGGATTGGAGGAAGACTCATTAACAACCTACATTATGCAGATGACACAACTCTGCTTGCTGAAAGTTAGGAGGATTTGAAACATTTACTGTTGAAGTTCAAAGAACATAGCTTTCAGTATGGATTGCGACTCAACATCAACAAATCAAAAATTCTTACAACTGGGTCAGTACACAACTTCACCATAAATGGAGAAAAGATTGAGGTTGTCCAAGATTTTGCTTTCTTGGTTCTACAATGAACAACTGTGGAAGCAGCACTGAAGAAATCAAGACGCGTTGCATTGGGAAAAGCTGTGGCAAAAGATCTCCTTAAATTATTGAAAAGGAAAGATATCACATTGAAGATGAAGGTCCACCTGACTCATGCCATGGTATTTTCAGCCGCATCATGTGGTTATGAAAGCTGGACATTGAAAAAGGGAGACAGGAGAATTGATGCTTTTGAATTATGGTGCTGGAGATGAATATTGAATGTACCATGGACTGCCACAAGAACCAACAGATCTTTCTTAGATAAAGTGCAACCAGAGTGCTCCTTGGAAGCAAAGATGGCTAGACTGTGTTTTACCTATTTTGGACATGTTGTGAGGAGGGACCAATCCCTGAAGAAGGACATCATGTTTGGGAGAGTGGTAGGTTAATGAAAGAAAAGGAAAACCCTTCACTAGATTGATTGACACAGTGTGTGCAACAATGGGCTTAAACATAAATAAGATTGTGTGCCTGACACAGAATCTGGGAGTGTTTCATTCTGTTGTAATAGGTTCACTGTGAATCAGACCCGACTCCACAGCACCTCACACTAGCAACATAGACATATGACCAACTATATTATAGTAGTAGCCTGCAGCCATAGCCCTGTGGCATCAGATCCCATCAGATCTCGGAAGCTAAGCAGGGTCGAGCCTGGTTAGTACCTGGATGGGAGACCGCCTGGGAACACCAGAAGCTGTAGGCTTGGGAGAAAGACCTGGCAATCCCCTCCCAAAAATCAATCTGCCATTGAAAACCCTATGAACAGCAGAGAAGCACTGACAGTAGTGTTTCCCCTGTTGTACAGAGGGTTGCTATGAGTCAGATACCGACTCGACGGCAACTAACAACAACAACAACAACATATTATAGTGAAATATGATATTGAAAAGGAGATAATGTGGGCAACTTCATAAACCTATTTATTTTTTTCCCTCATACTGCAAAAATGAGAGGAATGCATAACCTACTTTTTCAACCTGCTTTTTCAACACACTTTTAAATTAAATGATTGAAATCCAACACACTCCTATTTTCTTCTTAAACTTTCCAAAAAGTAAGATGTCTAATAAAGTTATAAAAATGATAAGCCATTTTCTGTTTGGGGAAATAATCTTCTGGTAATCAGAAAAGGAATAAGTAGTAAATTGCATTCCAAAAATGAAACTGTTTTAATCAAAAGGAGACATTTTCAGTGTGATTAGTTTTCTATCAGTACAGGTTAAAAAAATTGACCAGTAACTAGACCTCAGCAAATTTTGTAAGAATATCCAATTTCTTTCCTCTCTCTCTCTCTCTCTGTCTCTCTCTGTCTCTCTCTGCCTCTCTCAGAAGACTTCATTCTTAGTATTAAAAGCATTCGAACAGCTTTCTTTTTAAATGTTACAGCAATGTTCTTATCTCACCATTTCTGGTTTTACTTGAAACATGCAAAGGTATTGTAGCTCTAACTGTTCATACATGATTGTATTGATATATGTATTCAAAAAACATTAAGTGACTAATTGTGCTAAACTGAAGATACAAAATCCTTCACTTGCGGCATTTTAGAGCCTGTGGAATCCACATGGAATGATTAACAGTTACAAAAACTATTTCTTTTGCTTAGTCATTCTCCTCATCATTTATTTTAAAAAATTAAGGTTGTATTTTATTAGTGTTTTAAAATATTCCCTTTTTAAAATTAGAATTGTATAGCCAGGTGTGGTTGTGCACGCCTATAATCCCAGCATCTTGGGAGGCGGAGGCAGGGGGATCACAAGTTCGAGACCAAAGGCAGTCTGCGTAATTTAGTGAGACCCTGTCTCAAAAAGTAAAAAAAAGAAAAAAAAATGGGCTGGGGGTGCAGCTCAGTGGTCCAGCACTTGCAAAAGCATGCAAGCATTAGGCCCTGAGTTCAGCCCCCAATACCGGAAAAAGAGAAAATTAGGATTGTGTGAAAATACTTTTTCTGAGTATCTTTCATTGAGTTTTATACTATAATGACTCACATCATGAATTTAAAGCAGGTCTTTGCCATGATTCACCTTGGTGAATTCTGTTTTTAAAAAGAAGGAAGAAAGGAGGAAAGAAGGAAAGGGAGTAACATATCTGTCTCTGAAGTATTTTATGGAAGATGTATATTAAGAAAAGAAAAAAATAAGTAAAATTTTAGGGGAGTAGCACTTTGGGAGCACAGAAAGGAGGAAAAGGGAAATAAATAGATTCAATTGTAAAACAAGTATTTATTTTTATTGTATTATTTTTGTTTTTTGCTACTTAAAGGTTGAACCCAGGCAAGTGCACTACAACTGAGCTGCATCCCAGCCACTTTTTTATTTTTATTTTTTCTCTTGAGACAGTCTCACTAAGTAGGGCAGGCTGCCTCTGGCCAATTTGCAATCCTGCTTCTGTCTCCCACGTTACTGGGATTACAGGCATGTGCCACCGTACCTGGCAAAATATACTTTTAACCAAAATTGAGAAAACAGGAGCTTAATAATTAGGCATCATGATCTAAGTAAAATCCTCAGTTACATAATCCAAGAATTGAGAAGATCTAAAATCAGATATATTATCAAGAGGAAGGAATTTACTATAATTCCTTTAATTCAGTATTGAATAAAATCTCAGCCACCAATTGCCCATGTAAACCCTACCAAGTGACTAATACTGTCTTTCTTGCCTAGAAGTCAAATAAATAATTGCAAAGAAATATGTGATGCCAGATTTCATGAGTCATTTAATGCTCAATAACAAAAACAAAGGAATCAAGTGAAATTGCTTATCCAATCAGCTGATTTTGAGAGTCTGGATTTCATTCTACTTCTTTAATTTTGAAATCTCAGCATTAGAAATCAGAATTTTTATTACCATTTTATTTCCTTCAAATAGTTTTAAATGAAACTTTACTGAATTTATAGTATTATGTATGTAAGTTTTACATTGCAGATTGTTTCATGTCATAGATTTTTTTAAATGTTGATTGTATAGATGGAAGATTCTATGAATGAGAATTCACACCTACCTAATATAGACATTTGAAAAAAAACTATATGTTGTTTTAAATGTGTGTTTTCATGCATCATCATTTGGAGTTGCCATTGTTGTTTGGTGCCTTCGAGTCAGTATCCGACTCATAGCGACCCTGTGTATGACAGGGAAAACACTATTGTCAGTGCTTCTCTGCTGTTCATAGGGTTTTCAATGGCAGATTGATTTTTGGAAGGAGGTTGCCAGGTCCTTCTCCCAAGCCTACAGCTTCTGGTGTTCCCAGGCGGTCTCCCATCCAGGTACTAACCAGGCTCGACCCTGCTTAGCTTCTGAGATCTGACGGGGTCGGATGCCACAGAGCTACAGCTGCAGGCGGAGTTGCCATAATTTGCATTTATTGAACACCCAGAGTTTGATCACAAGTGATTTTAATAATACCACAACCTTACTCAGTAACTCACAGTATCACAGGACAAACTTCTCAGTGAGTCCTTTATCTAGCCACTCATATGTCACTATAAGGAGTTGGAGGTATAGCTCAGTCATAGAGCAATGGGTGTACAAAACTTAGAGACGTAGAATGTCAAAAGATGTGGCTCCAAGATGAATTGTTGTGTATGTGATTCTTGGTGTTAATGTCTGTCATGACCTTATTTTTCTCATTTATATTTTTATAATATCTTGAATTGTATTATTTTCTTTTTGTACTGTTTGTTGTTGTCAGTGTCCAACTCATAGCAACCCTACGTACAACAGGCAAAACACTATTGTCAGTGCTTTTCTGCTATTCATAGGGTTTTCAATGGCAGATTGTTTTTTGGGAGTAAGTTGCTAGGTCCTTCTCCCAAGCCTACAGCACCTGGTGTTCCCAGATAGTCTCCCATCTAAGTACTAACCAGGCCCAATCCTACTTAGCTTCAGAGATCTAATGGGATGGAACACCACAGTGGTATGGCTGCAGGCTTTTGTACTGCAGTATTTTTTTAAATTACATCAAAATTAATGGAATAGGGAATAAATAAATTGAACAGAACATTAGATTCAGTTTGTGCCTCCAACAAATGTGTGTTTATAACACAAAACCTTCAAAAGGCACAAAGATTTCATAATAAACAATGGCTAATTTATGAATTTTATGGTAGTAATTAATGCAAACATGGGTAAATCTTCAACCAATTCAGTTCTAGAATACTGAAAATTCTATAATCTCAGCTGCAGAACACCAAGCTATAAATATGGAGTAGTATTTTCTAGTCATCAAAAGATTCAACTTGTCACATTATCCTGTTAATTTTATCAAGTACTGTCTTATATTGCACTTGCTAAATTGGAGGAATAACATACTTCACCTGAGTTTCCTGTAAATCTTCTCAGAATAAAGGAAGGTAAAGGACCAGCTTTTGTTCTCAATGGTTCAGTTTTATTATATGAGGCAGAAGTTGCAAAGCTTTCATCAACAATTACTGACTACTTTCATTGTCGTCCTCGTGGGAGTTCTGAAAGACTTTGAATGCATTCAAGTAACAGGAGAGTGAGTACACCGTGCAGCCTTCTGTATTAAACAAAAAATAAGAGAAAAATAGTCACTTCTGTCCAACATGCAAGCAATAAAGCATCAATACAAACAAAACAGGCACCAGCCAGAAAGCCTGTAGGAAGCCAGAGAAAGAGGATCAAAATTAGCTTCTTTAGAGGTGAACAGGGCAAAAGAAATACAAAGTTCTTTGTGACTGAATTTTTATGAAAGGAAGACAGCTTGAATATAGTATTAGCTAGACAGTTATTTGCTGAGATCTAGATGATGGTTCAGCTTAGCAGGACTCCAGAGTACATATACAGCATGAAGCAGAAAAATTATGTTACTGTCATCATTGAGGCCAGTGAAAATCATCCACAATAAATTCCTAAATGCTAACTTGTTGAAAAACCATGGTGCCTCATAATTTTTCCCACAAAAATATAAATGAGGTGGATTATGGATGAAGATCTATTAGAGAAACCTCAAAGATTATTTAATAATCACCGCAGTTAATTAATGTCACTTTAGCAATGGAATGAATTCCAACTAGGTAAAAAAGCCCACATCATTTTGAACTTACTCATACTTCTCAAAGACCTAAGTAAGTATGTTATATCAAATCCTTCAATTACAAAAATATAAAATGATTTACTTCTTTGACATTAAAAAAGTGAAATTTCTAATTAGAAAATATATTCTGGATTTATGATGACACCTGACAGATAATCTAAGAACTTCCTAAATTTAATGCACCATTATAAATTGCACAATGGATCATATTAGCATAATTTTCAAAGTAAGAATTTAAACACCTGGGAGTAAGATTACTGTGGGAGAGAAGAATGTAATTAGTAAATAGAACTCCTGTGGTAATCATAGGATGGTTTACAAATCCCAGATCGTCTCTCTTGCTCAGACCATGATAGGGTTATACTCTCCTGAGCAATTGGAATTAGGTGTAGCAGGTAATTTTTCCGGCTAAAGAAGTGTCTCCCTCACCACATCCATCTTTCTCCCTGACTTTGTGATTGACGATATTTAAGATGGCAGCTACTCAGCTAGCTGGAATGCCTGAGGGATTATCAAAGGCAGAGTTCTGCTTCCAACCTGCTGCAGAAACATAGCCTAGCAAAGAATAAGTACAATTTGTGCTTGAAGCCACTGAGATTTTGGAGTTTGTCACTGTCAAAACCTAGCCTATCCTGTCACAATACCATGGACAAAAGTATGCAAGAATCAATCACTGAACATAATCATCAACAGTGAAATAAAGACAAGTTCCCTGTCACAATTCTCCTTTGTTTTTCAAAAGAATCTCTAGTAGTTGCTACGAGAAAGATACTCCCAAATTGTGTAGATTAACATGAATACTAGAAAGATATGGCTGGTGAAGTAGAAGAAAGATGTTATATATTACAATACACAATAGCTGAAAGAATACTAGCCATGCCAGGCAGTCTATGGTGCATTCTTCTGCATTATTTATATTAAGTGAACAGGAAAAATGTTAGTTTATTCCTTAAGTCAATATATTTCTATTTCATTTGGGCTCTGGTATTTATCCTTCTCATCAGAAATGAGCCAAGGTGACAAATGGGGAGTTCTTTTTTTCATTTTTTCAGCCAAGAGTGATGATATTAGGAGGGGGGTCTTGAATTCTACACCATTCTTGGGCTATACAACGAGACCCTGTCTCAAAACAAAACAAACAAACAAAACAATGACAAAAAATTCAAATGATACTGTAGATGTCATGACTTTAAAGTTGTGTTGTTTTTATTTCATGCAAGAAGGAATCTAGTTCGTCTTGTTCAGAGCTATATCGCTAGTACTTACAATAGTACACGTAATAAATAGACTGAAATAAGCATTTTTTAAGATGAATGCATCTGCATTTTTGCTAGAGGTTTTCATTAACTGCAAGGTCAATTTCAATTAGCAGTCTGGTGTAGCCCTCTCAAAACCCAAGTGCCATTTTGCTGCAATAATGGAAATATCAGTTCCAGGACAAATGAATATAATTCATTCTACTCTACTTGGCCTTTCAGAGTGTGGCATTTGGTTAAATATGGACACACACAGAAGACACAGTCATTAGTAAATTCTATTGCAGCAATTCTCTAACTTTTTTGCACTGTGTTGGCCCCAGAAAATGATAATACAGCAGTTATAAGTGGGGAAAAAAGGCTTTACCAGGCCACTCATAGGGGTGAGGGACTAAAACGCTGTCAAGAACTAACAAATTTCTCTTTGGCAATCCTTTCTTTCTAACACAAGTTGGTGCTCAAATGCTGATAATGAAAAAATAATTATATAACAAGGCAGAGAGCCCTTATTTTTATTCTTAAAAAGCTACAGCCCTCAGGAGAGACCATAAAAATGAATATGATGCACACATATACAGAGGTCATGAACCCACATAAAAATGATATTTTTTGCATACTTGCAACACATTGTTTGGGAATCTCTATTGTGTTCAGAGAAAACCACAGGGAGGGGAGGGGACTTACTTGAAGCCACATTATTGATAATTATACTAGCCACAATCCATCACCCTCAATGTAAGGCACTTTGCATATATTAACTCATGTAATCCACTTAATAACTACATGGGATAGGTATAATTGTCTCTGCTTTTTCATTAAGGAAAGAGAGGCTTAGAGACATTAATAGTATATCCAGGTCTATGTAAGAGTCAGGTTTTGACTGTGGGATTGACTCCCCAAACCATGCTCTTTTTTTCTCCAAAACAGCAAGACAGTAATGGTTTATATGTTCATAACTATCTTCAAATGTAAAAGGACTGTCATCTGACAGACAGATAGATTGTAAATTTCTGATGTTCCAAGAGGTAACTACAAGTGGAATCATGAAGAAAGAGACTCTTTCAGGATTGGGAAGAAATGACTATCATGTGAAGATAGACTTCCTCACCACAGATGGCACTCTGCAAATGACTGCTTTTAGGGAGTTTGTTTGTTTGTTCATTCATTTACTTAGATAAGAGTCTTGCTATGTAATCTAGGCAGCCCTGGAGCTCATGACCTTTCTGCCTCTGCCTCAGAATACTGGGATTGCAGCTGTGACCTGCCACAACTGGCTTTCATAGAGAGGTTTAGAGGAGACTCTTCCTGAATGGTCTTTGGCTTTACTCTAAAACTTCAAGTATGATGTTATAATAGGTAAAGAGCATGAGAAAATTCTGCTAGAAATATTTTTCTTATGCAAACTTTATCAGGAGATATTTGTATTTTAGGCTAATTGCAAGTGGAGAAAGAGCCCACTTCTAAGAGAAAAGGCTCAATAATTCTCCAAAGAGTCTCTAAGTGCCCTTCTTCAAAGATGGCTCTAGTGTTTTGGAGTTTCCAAAGGCCTGGCCAGAAATACATTCATTCAAAAAAATCAAAATATAATCTTGAACCTCCATCAGCAGCAGGATTAGAGTAGAACAAAGAGGTGCTATTACTTTGCTCAATCCTTCCAAAGAAGTGAATGTACATCAATTAACAAGAAATCTTAGAATCCTCTGGGCACAGTGGCACATGCCTATAATCCCAGCAATTCAGGAGGCAGAGGCAGGAGGATTGCAAGTTTGAGGCCAGAGACTACCTGCATAATTTAGTGAGACCTTTTCTCAAGATAAAATATTTAAGGAGGGGGAAGAGTGGAGGTGCAGCTCAGTGGTAAAGTGCTCACACAGTTTGTACAAGGCCCTGGGATCAGACCTCAGTACCACACACATACACACACACACACCAAAAAAAAAAAAGGAAAAATAAATCACAGAATCCATAGATTGCCCTACTTTGTTGTTAGATGCCATTGAGTTAGGTCCAACTCATAGCAAGCTTATATACAGTAGAATGAAAGAATCACTATATTTGACAGTGCTTCTCTGGCTAATTGTTTTAGGAGTGGGCTGCTGGGTCCAAGGAATGGTTTAAGTGACTTTTAATGTGGTTTTATTATTGTGTGCATAAGAGAAAGCCTATATTTTCAGATTTCCTATGTTTTATTGCTTTTTTAGGGGGAGATGACTCTTTCATTATCTGACCACATATTTCATAAATACACTTACATTTTCTGCATTAGAATACCAGCCACTCTTATAAATCAAGGATTCTCTAAGAATATTTTTATCCTTAGAAGAGCAAGAAGGATTAAAACACAGTGTCAACCACGGAATGGTAGAAAGCTAAAGCATCATTGCTGTCATTGCCACCACTGTTTTCTCTGCTTTTGCCTCTTCTCTCTTTTTCTCTTCACTTCCTTTAGGTGCGGGCAGTTGGTGCCCATTGACCTTTCTGTCCTGTGAGGAGTCTGATATGATCTTGGACTCATAACTGTTATTTCCTTGAGTCCCAAAATCAAATATAATTAAAAGACTAAACCATTACAGAAAAGGCAACACTAGACAGGAATGTGACATTTTAATCACTTGAAAATTATCTTCCTTTCTTTGGCTAAAGGTACATTTCATTAAAAGGAAGAATGATTGAAGTCAGAGGAAAAGTCTAGTGGAACTGGAATGCTGGTAATTATGTCATTAACAGCACTAATTATTTGTTAAATGAAAGTTGAGCATGTAAGTATCAATGAAATTTGCTGAAAGTTGTCTACCAGAACAAAATGTTAGTATGTTTCTTTTCTTTCTTGTACGAGCCTTCCTACTATTTTAAAAAGCCAGATACATAGTGGGTGATCAATAAACACATGTTGAATTCGAAAAAGATAAGATTGGAGACAATGGTACAGAAAAATCATTGTTTCATAATCTTTAATATACATATTTTGAGACAACTTTGATAGTTGAGACCATTTTAAAATCAAAGTTCTTCCAGTTCAGCAGAACTGTTATGGATATAACACAGACTCAACCTAATTTTGCTTCAAAACAATAGGATCAGTGATAATACCTGCATTGATGAGCACAGAAAATAACATAGTATTTAAGAGTATATATTTGGGATGCAGGCTGCTGGAATACAACTACATTACTTCCAAGTTTTATCATATTGGACAAGTTTCCCTTCTAAATTTCTTCAGCTATAAACATCTATAAAACATCCTCTTATGTATAAATTGAGGATAACTAACGGGGTTGTTGGTGAGATTAAATGGAATAAGTCTTATAAAATATCTGACATGTCCTAAGTATTAAATGAATGTTGACCATTATTATAATTACTCTGTCAGTATATAGAATAAAAGGGAATATATACATAAGGAAGTATCACAATACACAAAAAGGTGGTTTGGCAGCTTTTCATATCTTTGCACTTAATTTTTGAGGTTTTAAATTATTACATAAATTGTTTTTCTTTTGTACATGCTTTCATACTTATAGGAAAATAAACTATTAAATGCCATAGTATTAAATATTACTCTATAGACATATATACAGAAATGGTAAATGCTTTGTAAAATATCATCAAACCTAAGACTATTAAAATTTTTTCTCCCTCAAACTTTGTTATGTTTTAAATACCTTCACTATCTTTAAAATGTGCAGTCACTTATCTTTTATTCAGTGCTAGAACCTGTTATTCTGAAATTTAGAGACAAAATGCTCCTGCCATTAAAGTTCAAAAGTGGATTGACAGGTGCTTCTAAGAGGCGTAGGCATAATTCAGAATATTATCCTATAAGATAAAGAAGAACACTATGTAAATAGATTTGGAAATCTCTTTGTATTGAGCTGGCAGTTCTGCATCTTAACATTAGCAGTCTCCCATGCTTTAAAGTTATTCAAGTTGAAGACAATTCCGGATGAATTAGTTCAATTGCCATGATGTGAGCCAAAGAGTAAAGTTATATACATCCTCACTGAGAAAGCAGTATCATTTTTTATTAGTTTTCAGATTCCTTAAGTTAGATTTCCACTGTTTTCCCCCCTCAACAGCATTTAAATTTAACTTCTTGTTCCCTTTCTTACTACTTGTTTTTGTCTAGCATGATTTTTGTGCCTTCAGGTGCATATGAATTATTTATGCACCCATATGATTTTCCTTCTACATCTCTATGCTGCGTTTTAAGTGAAAAGTTATGAAGGAATATTAAATAAGATGAGAGAAAACCAGGAGAAGTACAATATAGTTATGTTTGTGTACCAATAATACAAACCATCAAGTTATTATTGGACTCAGCTGAAAAAAACAAATATGAGATATTCTGTAACTGCCTTTACCAGTTGCTCATTTTATATTGCTCTAAGGCAAGACTAGTTCTTTAAAGACACTATTCTATACTATAACCCTTTTCTCTCTTCTCCTCATTCTACCCTCCCTCTGCTGCTCTAAATACAGGTAATTTTAAATCATAATGCATTTTGCTAGCAGTATGGGGGAAAAGACTGAATGCTGGGTCATCTATTATGGCAGGAGATAAATTACAAAGTGCCATTTCTCCAAATCAAATGCATTTGCAAATCAAACCCTGTGCTCTCTGCAGAAAAGCAAACCTTGCTAGACTCATCCTTTACATTCATCTTAAGTCATAAATCTTTAGAATGCCTTTTAAGTCCACAGATACAATTATATATCTCTTTCCATGCTGCTCACAGAGAGCAAAAGAATTTGCCACACTTGCACTATTCTATCCTAACAATTCATATCCTTAACAGGCCTTTTCTCAGACTCATCTCTTCCTTAACATTCCCCAAAAGCCATAAAATTCAGGCTTTTTCTAGGAAAGAGGGACAGTTTTACTCTGAAATCCACAACTTTACAATTTTCATCTTAAGACTCTTTTTGTAGGGACTAAGCCCCTTTCTTGGATCTCATGCTAAGAAAAGAAAAAGAAGAAGAAGAAAGACCAAAAATGGTGATTCAAGTCTAGACTGATCTTATCTTTCTTTATATCCTTCAACACCGGTTTCCTTCTTCTATCCTCAGTCTGCCATAAAATTGTGTTAAAAATTATTGTTCATCCATTTTAAAGTTAGGAAGTTAGAGATCAGAAAAAGCACATATCAAGGCCATTGAGAAACCATCTGCTGACTTTCACTTGGCTTCTGAGATGATAGAAAATAACATATTTTACTGGCTAGTAGCCTTAAGAAAATGAAACCATAGGGGATTAAGTCAGTTAGGACAAACAAGTGATTTCCCCCTCCCCTGTGACTAAACCTGTCCTAGTATACCTAGTGGAATCTTTTTAACTTCTTTTTCTTTGACAAGCAAAGAAACCATGCTCCCATGTAAAATGACCTCTAAAACAATTGGCAGTAACAGAGCAGTGTGTTTCATGTCTGAAAATCAGAATGATCTTGCTGTGTAATCTTGACAACTCTCTATTCTCTTGGTATTCTGTGAGTTGATTTCTCTGTAAAATATGTTCTTGTTAGGTGCCATCAAGTCAGGTCTGACTCAGTGACCCAAAGTACAACAGATGACACACTACCTAACACCTGGCACTATTGTTAGTGCCTCTGGGTTATTCATAAGGTTTTAATGGTTGATTTTTTTTTAAGGAGTAGTCTGCCAGGTCCTTCTCCCAAGCCTACAGCACCTGGTATTCCCACATGGTCCCCCATCCAAGTACTAACCAAGCCCGACCCTGCTTTGCTTCCCAGATCTGATGGGATTGGTCGCCAGGGTGATATGGCTGCAGGCTCTGTAAAATATACACTGCCATTTATCTACTATAGTAGGAATAGGAAAAAAAATCTTGGCAAACTCTCATAGCATATTATGATCTTGTATGAAAATTTTAAAGGTTTTTTTTTAAGGTTCACAATTTCATTTACTTTTATCTGTGTTGTAGCTTCATTTTTCAATTTCTATGCAGCTACTATTTTGGGTACTAACATTCTATATTATTTTTGTTACCAGTATAAAAAATTGAACATCCTGAGCAGCCACTGCAGATCTTTCTGTTTTTCTTTCATGTAATACCTCTATAAAGCAGTTCATTTTAACCCTCTTCTTTTCTAGATCATTCGTGTTGGAAGGCATATTTTCTAAACTCTTCACAAATGATGATTAAAATATACTAGTTGATAAATCTTTGTGTGTACAGATTTTCAAAGCCCGTATTGATCCGTTGTGCTTTCATGTTAAAGAAGGAAATGAAACATCAGTTATAAAACAAGATAATTTCATCTCTAGGGATGAGGAATCCAGCCAGCCACTGGGTAGCTTTGATATCAAAAGGATTTCAAAGCCATGCCTCTGTGGAGGATGAGTTATACACCCACACTGGAGCATCAACCTGAAGGTGGCAACTAGCAGGGGATTGAGGGAACTCTGCAGGGCCTATGGGTCACTCCAGGTGAAATAAAACTGCATTATTCTCACACACGTGTTTTCACAAGTCCCAGAGTCTGTGTTTCTACACTGACTCCATGGTCAGAGGGGTGAACAAGAGAGGAGACCTGGAAATATGGAGATCTCACAGCTACATCCTGATACTTACATCTTTAATACTGTGATGGGAATAAATTACTCAGAAGCTACCTACAGCCAATATTTTGGCTTTAACAATAGAGGCTTTGCAATTAGAGGCCATAAACCTCTACCTCAATCAGTAGAGATCAAAATATTTGTGTAAATTCTCTGCAAAAATTTAAACCTTTTCAAATGGGAACCAATTTTGTTTTTCAGGAAAGCACAGGAATGTGAAAGGGTGATGCTCAAGGACTTTCTTGTTACAGGTGCCTGGTACAGAGGGTGGGATGTGAAGGCAGAGATAGGCAGGGCAGTGGCTCCATTCTGCTTCCAGTGACTGTATTTTCCATGACTTCCCAACTTTTTCACCTGCCATGAGGTTGAGCTGCAATCAGCTTTGGCCGTGTAAGTAATGTTGGGGAATAGACTATTTAGGAGGGGTGGAGAATATAGTGCTATCAAGATACAGAAATCCTCTTCCTTAACAATATTGGCTATGCACAAATTGTTGCTTTCTTTTCAAGGATTTTATGAAATTGTTCTGGGATTGAATACATGAGTTTGTTTCTTTGTTGTTTTTGCTGTAATTTTTGACCTTCAGCACTTAAACAGACCATCATACTGTACAAGACTAGGAGATACAGGTATTTCCATTGTATTGTGTACATGTGTGTGTTTAAAAAATGCTCTATAATGAAGGTACACATGCAGTTGACAGAAACAATAGTCTCACTTTACACTGATGTTAAGTCTTTTAATACTAACAGTAAATGCAAAACAGGTGCTGAGAAGAGCCTACAGCAATTATAGCAGGGATGACACATCGGTAGTTGTTATAATGACTTAACAATTAAGGGTTAGCTGAGAATCTTGTTAAACTCAGGAGACTGCTCAGTGTCATCACTGTGTAGAAGTGCAGCAAAATTAAGCTCACTTGCCTTGCCATGTCATTACTCAGAGCTGAAAATGTCCTTTGGGTTGATGTTCCCTCATTTCCCAGCCTGCTCATTTTACCAAATGACATGATTATGTGACTCTGCAAGTTTTGACTTGCCTTCTGTTAAAAGGTTTATTTTTGTATATTTTTCATTAAATGTCCCTTATCCCCACTGCAAGCCATAAATGACATACTTTGTAAACTATGATTATGTTGTGTATGTCTTTATTTCAAAAAATTATACAGACTGTATCACTGTAATACTTTTTATTATCAGTACTGGAACATTTGGGGGGATGTTAACAAAATATACCCAAAGTTAATTGAAAATCCTTTCAAGGACTCAAAATGTTTACCTAATTTTTACCAAAAGTAATTTACAGCTGGATAGAAGTTTGAT
>VMDO01003893.1:122485-135035 GCA_007922755.1 Pedetes capensis
TTTTTTTTTTTTTTTTTTTTTTTTTTTTTTTTTTTTTTTTTTTTTTTTTTTTTTTTTTTTTTTTTTTTTTTTTTTTTTTTTTTTTTTTTTTTTTTTTTTTTTTTTTTTTTTTTTTTTTTTTTTTTTAATTTGACTTGGGTAGAGTTTCAGTTCCACGTGGACTATTCCTGGTTTCACTTAAAGATTATAATTAAGTCCTTTGTTTGTTCCGACTGCAATTCATTCCTGGCACTGGATAAGAGCTAAGCTATTGCTTCTCCAGGTTCTTCCCACAATAAAACTGGAGGTAACAGTAGAATGATTACTAGCTTTTAAAGGTGAATTATAATACACATGAAAAAACAAATTCACTTTAGTATAAAATGGGATGCAGAATTTTATTTCACTAGTACCTGTCAAGCTAACCAACTCACAAATTCCAAAATAATTCTTAACCTTTACATTAATGGTTTCTTTTCATTTTCATTCTCAAAAAATACATCCACTATCAAATGATAGGCTTTTTCTTGGACTTATTTATGCTTTCACTTTTTAAAAGAAATTAAGATGTTAAAAATATTACTTAATTTCCTCCATTCTGTTTTTTTAAGGTCAGAGCTACATTCAATTCAGCATGTTCTAGAATTAAGTGCTGGAAAAAGTACCTTTCTTTCTTGTTGCTCTTACTCAGTTTAGAGTCATCAGTTTTATTATGAGGGAGTAAACTGGGCGCTGGAAAAAATGAAACTGACCTACATACTCTTAGGCTTAGCACAGGATTAGGTATATAGTAAATAATCTAAAAAAAAAATGTGTTTATTGTTAGGTGCTGTTGATTTGGGTCCGACTCATAACAACCTTATGTATAATAGGATGAAACGCTACCCAACACTGTGCCATGCACACAATCTTTTTGTTTGAGCCCATTGTTGCAGTCACTGTATTTCTTCTCCCTTTAAGTCATGCCACATCAGCAAATGGAAGTCCCAGGGGCTTTTGCTCCATTCCTGTCTATAAGAGTGACTCTACTTTGAGGAGGCAACTCTTCCCCAGTCATTTCTTGAATGTCTTCCAGCCTGGGGGACTCATTTTCAGGCTCGATATTTAACAGTGCTTTTCTGCTATTCATAGTATTTTCAATTGCTAATTGTTTCAGAAGTGGGTTGCTGGGCTTTCTCCCTAGTCCTTCTTAGTCTGGCAGCTCAGCTGAAACCTGTCCACCATGGGTGGCCCTGCTGGTATCTGAAATACTGATGGCATAGCCTTCAACATCACAGGAACACACAAGCCCCTACAGCACAAGTTAGAAGACATGTGGGGGGAAAATACTTAGCAATCTGGAAATCAACAAAAATCTTATATTTTAAAGATGAATCTTATTCATTATCAACTCCTCTATAACTAGGCCCCTGATGTGTCTGTCAGCTTGTCGTGCTGTGGGGGCTTTCATGCTCCTGTGATGCTGAAAGCTATGCCACCAGTATTTCAGATACCAGCAGGGCCACCCATGGTGGACAGGTTTCAGCAGAGCTTCCAGGCTAAAACAGATTAAGGAGAAGAACCCGGCAGCCCAATCCAGAAACAATTACCTATTGAAAACTCTATGAATAGCAGAGAAGCACAGTCAAATATAGTGTTGGAAAATGAGCCCCCAGACAGGAAGGCACTCAAGAAATGACCTGGGAAGAATTGCATCCTCAAAGTAGAGTTGACCTTAATGATAGGAAAAGAGTAAAGCCCCTGGACCTCCATTTGCTGATGTGACATGACTCAAAATGAGAAGAAACACAGTGACTGCAATAATGGACTCAAAGATAAAAAGGTGGTGTGCCTGGCACCCACAGTTGTTGGGTAGTGTTTCATTCTGCTGTACACAGGGTTGCTATGATTTGAACCCTACTTGAGGGCACCTCACGAAGAAAACAGTTATAATGAGGCAGCTGAGTCTCTAAAGCTTTTAAGATTATAAGGTGGATAAGGGAAGAGGAATAGGTGCCAGTTTCCAGAATCCCAGTTCTGTGCTTCACTGATCAGATGAGGAAGGGGCTACAGCCTTTATTTTTGAAAGGAAGTGGTCTGTCCATTCGGTGTTTCTGGAATCTTTATGGTGCACTTTAGGGTGTTCTTCATACTGTTGAAGGCCTTTTGCAGTGTGACTTTCCCTTAATTATTTGATCCACTTTGCCACAGATGCCTCTGCGTTAGCCAGACCTCACAAACACACTGTACTTATTTCTGTTTTTGTGCTTATGTGCTGCCTTTCCCCCACATAATCCTGTCTGTAATTCTGCTTTCCACTATCTGGTTTTCCACCTTTTACAACTCAGCTCTGTTTTTATGTCCTCCATTAAGTCTTCTCTTGATGCCTGTTATTATATCAATCTCTCTTCCACATTCTGCAACTTATATCTATACTATTTTATGTATTTATCTTATTGATGTACAACTCTACATAGCATATTTCTTATGAGAAATATTTCATACACATGTATCCACCAGTGTCAAAAAAATAGTTTTGTACATCTTGTTCATTGAATTGAAGGGTCAAATACTATCAGTGAATGCCTTTTATTCTTTTGTCTAGCATCCCGGTTCTGGCTGCTCGAACTGGAAGCTAAACAAAATGAATCACTCAGGGTACAATCAGGAAAAAAGATCCCACACCAGATAATTAATAGAAAGGATTTAACATTGAGAACTGGTTACAAAGGTGTTGGAAGAGCTGAAACAGCAAACAGCAAATGATGAACCCACGGATTAGCAAAAGGAAGGAGTTGTCCACAACTTTAGGGTTATAGGGCCAAAAAGAGGAGGCGATTTTACTAAAGTTTAGGAACTAAATTGCTCAGTGAGATCTGAGGCCACCAATGGTAGGAGGCACAATTACTGTCAGAAATACTGGCCAAAGCAAAGAAAAATGGAGAGGCATACCCTGGCTTCTTGCCACCTCTTATACTCCACAGTCCTGCCACTGACTCTTCCTGGCCAAATTAACCAGAAGCCAACTGGCAAAGAAGCCTGGGCAATGTGTTTTTATAGAAATCAACCCTCTGTGATACAGAGCAAAGCTGGAGAAACAAAGGAAAGAGCTCTAAGAGCACATAGGCAAAGAATTGACAAATGGATAAGCCAGTACTAAACAAATTCAAAGCTGGGAGTTAGCTCAGTTGGTAGAGTGCTGCTGTGTACCCTCTGAAGCCGTGGATTCGATCCCCAGCACCACAAAAATGGGAGAAGGACGTGGCAATCCACCTCTAAAGCAATCTCAAAACAATGACCCATTGAAAACCCTATGAATGGCAGAGAAGCACTGACATAGTGCCAGGCATGGCACAGTGTCAGGGAATGTTTTGTTCTGTTCTCAAAAGGGTCGCTGTGAGTTGGACCTGACACAACGGCATCTAACAACAACAACATGTTTCTAGTATCTCGATGAGGATTACTAGTGTCAAATGATCATAACTTAATAATTTAGATTTCTTAATAATAATAACGTATCATTTCCTCTTATTTTATTATAAATTATAAAATGCTGTCTTTCTTTTCTTGGTCTATTTCAAAAGGATTGCAACTACTCTGGTATCTGTCACTTTTAAAGACATAATTGAATTTCCCAAATATATCTCCTAACTTAATCTAACCCTCTAAATTGTAGCCATTTACCCACTTGTACCTATTTAATGAATTTCCCATCTAACATATCTAAAACTAATCTCATTCTTTAGTTGTTAGCTGAGACTTTTAAAATTTAAAAGTAATAAAAACCCAGCATAAACTAGCTTAAACAAAATAGGAAATGTCTTGCTTCATCGGACTGGGAAATCTAAATCAGGTATTTCAGGCATAGCTACGTTTAGGAGCTTAACTATTGTCAGTTAAATATTCTCCACCCATCTTCTACTCTCTCCCTCTTCTCTGCCTCATATTTCTGTTTAATTTCCTTTTCAGACAGGCTAACTTCATATGTGATGTGTATAAAATTCTAGGCAGAGCTCTGATTGGTCTGCTTGGATCACATGCCCACCTAGAGAGGCATTCCCTAAGGCCAGGTCTGCGGTGGATTCTGTTTGGTCAGACTTGCATAAGGAAAGGACAATTTGGGATGAGTTTGGGGATGCTACTTTCCCCACACAAATCACATTACAGTTTGTGAAGGAGGTTGTTCCTAAAGAAAGAGATATTGAGAAGATAAAAAGTCACTTATTGGCTAACCTGCTTCCTTCCTATCAATTTCTTCAAAAAGCGTTTTGCTATTATAATTTTGTCAGTTAGGCAAGCTATAAGCCACCAATTCTCTAACTCTTGCTTCCTAATCAATCATCAAATCCTATCACTTTTCCCTTAAAAATAATTCTAACAGCTATCATTTGCTTTTATTTTCACTGAAACCACCTTGATTTAGATCAAATTTTCACGACCTTGGCACTCCTGACTTTGTAGATCAGCTGGTTCTTTGATGTAGGTTATTCTGTGCTTTGTAGAATGTTTGGCTGCATCCCTGGTATCTACTCAGGGGACTCCAGAAGCACTCTCCCCTGTGTGACAGCCAAAAATGACTCCAGAATTTGCAAATGTCTATGGAGGGCAAAATACCCCCTGACTGAGAACCTATGATTTAGACATTTGTAATCTTTATATTTGTGCAGACTTGCTGGCTTTTAAACTGTTTCTACTCTTATTTTCTACCCTTTTACTATTTTTCCATACAGCACTGCCAAAATACTATCATTAAATTCCACACTGAATATGAAAATCATTTGACAAAATTTCTGCTGATTTTTCTTTGCTGTCTCCTCAATGAAGACCAGAATCTTTAATCTGTCATTTCTAATCAAACTCATAACCTATTGCCTGCAGCCGTGCCACTGTGGTGACCGATCCCATCAGATGTCAGAAGGTAAGCACGGTCGGGCCTGTTGAGTACTTGGATGGGAGACTGCCTGGGAACACCAGGTGCTGTAGGCTTGGGAGAAGGACCTAGGAACCCACTCCCAAAAAACAATCAGCCACTGAAAACCCTGTGAATAGCAGAGAAACACTAACAATCGTGTTTTCCCTGTGTTGTACATAGGGTTGCTATGAGTCAGACACCCACTTGACAACACCCAACAACATAACCTATTACTACTCCTCTAAACATAAGGGAGTATTTTCTACTCTGAGTGAACTATCTGGCTCTGTTTGTATTTTCCAAGTCACTGGTCTTGTTGCTTTGTAATTCAACATGGTCTCCTCTCAACTTAGCCTGGGAAATTTTCAAACTCCCATGTATCCTCTAAGGCCCAGCTCTCTTTCTATTCCTGTAGGAAATCTTCCTGTATCTTCCTCCTTTCTCTCCACTACACCCCACATTCCACCTCCTTTCACCTTTTCCCACCCTCTCTAATCACATTTTGGCTCATTAGCTATTTGAATCATAACACATACTCCCCGCTCCCCCCGGAACAAGATTGTGCTAGGTAAGCAATCTACTGAGCTATATCCCCACCCCTTTTAAAAGTTTTATTTTGAGGCAGGGTCTTGCTAAATTGTCCAGGCTAAATTTGAATTCCTTATGTAGCCCTGACAGACCTTGAACTTGCTATCTTCCTGTCTTACCCTCCCAAATAGCTTGGATTATAGGCATGCACCACCGTGCCCTGGCTAGCACATGCATTTTGCATTGTTATCATTTGTGTGAAGATTTTATCATTCCTACTAGATTATTTCTTCCTCAAAAGTAGCATTTGACATATGTGATACTACACTGGTACAGCCATTTCAATGAGCCTTAGGGCAAGTTACTAATGTTTCCTGGTCTGTTTAAAGGAAAAGTCATACCTTTCTGTTTATCTCACTAGGTTTTCATTTTTTTTGTTTGTTTGTTTTTAGGATAGAGTCTTGCTACCCTAGCCTGGCCTGGAACTTATGATCCTCCTTCCTCAGCCTCCTGAGTGTTGGGATTACAGGTGTGCACCACCATGCTAACTCAAACTTGTTTTTTGAGAGCAAAATAATTAAAGTGAATGCTTCTCCCAAGTACCACAAAGGGCCATACACCTTAATATATATTTGATAATGGATGGAGGACAATTATTTGTGGATGTGACTAATGTAGGGAATAGCTCAGTGTTCTGTGCTTTCACTTAGTAACTCAACTACCATTATAAGTGGTTTAAGGATAATGGAAAAAGTGAAGGAGTCATTGGAATGTAAAATAGTGCAGTCGCTTTGGAAAGCAATCCAGTAGTTTCTTAAATAGTTAAGGACAGAGTTTCTATATGACCATCAGTTCCACTCCCAGGTATCTACTCAAGAGAAATAAAAACATATGTCCACATAAAAACTTGTACATTGAACATTTATAGCAACATTGCTTCTCTTAGACAAAATCCAAATGTCTGTCAATTGATGAGTATATTTTAAAAATGTGATATTCCATACAAAGGAACATTATTGTGCCACGAAAATCAATGAAGCAACTGGGTATGATGGCCCAAACCTGTAATCTTAGCATTCAGGAAGCTGAGGCAGGAATATTGCAAATTCAAGGCCAACCTGGGCTATGAAGCAAGTTCCAGGCCAGCCTGGGAGCAAGACTCCACCTTAAAACAAAAACAAAAACAAAAACAAACAAACAAAAAAATCAAAGCAGTGACACATGCTCCAACGTAGATAAACCTTGAAAACCTCATGCTACAAGTGAAAGAAGACAGTCATAAAAGATCTTACATTATATCATTCCATTTATATGAAATGGCCTGAACAGGTAAATACTTGTAGGCAGAAAATAGCTCAGTGTTTGCTTAGGAATGGGGGTGAAGGGGTGATGGGGGACTAAAAGGGTGAGATATAAATGGTACTGGGTTTCTTTTGAAGAAGATGAAAATGTTCTAAAATTGACTGTGGTGATGGTTACACATATTTGTGAATATACTCAGAACCACTGAATTTTATACTTTAGATTAATGAATTGTATGATATATGAATTGCATGTCAATATGTTGTTGTTAGGTGCCGTCGAGTCGAGTCCGACTCATAGAGACCCTATGTACAGCAGATCGAAACACTTGCCGATTCTGTGCCAGGCAAACGATCTTATTTATGTTTAAGCCCATTGTTGCAGACACTGTGTCAATCCATCTGGTGGAGGGTTTTCCTCTTTTGCGTTGACCTGCCACTATCCCAAACATGATGTCCTTCTCCAGGGATTGTTCTCTCCTGACTGACTACATGTAGGAAATATGTAAGACCAGTTTGGCCATTCTTGCTTCCAAGGAGCACTCTGGTTGTACTTCTTCTAGGACAGATTTGTTGGTTCTTTTGGCAGTCCATGGTATATTCAATAGACGTCTCCAGCACCACAATTCAAAAGCATCAATTCTTTTTCTGTCTCTCTTGTTCAATGTCCAGCCTTCACAACCATATGATACCACTGAAAATACGATGGCATGAGTCAGACGCACCTTCATCTTCAATGTGACATCTTTGCTTTTCAATACTCTAAAGAGATCTCTTGCCACAGCTTTTCCTAGAGCAATGCGTCTTTTGATTTCTTGGCATGTCAATATAGCTGTTGTCATTTTTAAAGATCAAAAGTCCAAACTACCCAACTAAAGTAAAGGAGTCCACAGCTTACCAATGTCTTCATATTTCTTGAATCCAAATAGGAAGATAATCAAAGACTAAAATGTTAAGTCCATGAATTGTATCATTCTTGTTTTTGAAGTTAGTCCTTTGATTGCTCTCAATTCATTCCTGTTCCTCTGGCAGAAACTGTGTTTTGCATTTTCTGCTTCTACATTCTTATGTGATGCTGAACTTAATGACTCATGAGTCCATATAATTCTGTTAACTTGCCAATACTAATTTTCAATGTTTAACTTAGCTATGTCAAGTTGTCAAACAGGAATTTTTATTACAAAGAATTCTTTTGTGATGGGATAGAGAGTTTCTAGCTTCCTTACCATAGGGAAAACTCAAATGGTATTAATTTCTGAACATACATTTAAGTCCCGATCACTCATATAAAACAAAGTTTGTGCAGATCATGACATTTTGCAGTTGGCAGAAGCATCCTGTTTTCTTTGCTCTCTCTGAGATCCATGTCAAAGTTACCAAAGAATTGCTGAAGGGTTTTCATTTCTTTGTGTAATACATAGATTGTTCTACATAGACTCAATCTCACCTTTCTGGTCTATTTCCTCTTCTAAGTATAACAGGAAGTTTTGATCCTCCCAACCCTTGCTGAGGATGGGAGTTTTAACTTACATGAGACAATCAGGAAGTTTGGCTTCACCATCTCTCTTGGAAATGTCCCTCTTCAGAGGGACTTCCATGTCTAACAGTCTGGGTTTCTTGGCTGCCACAATAGCCTCTGAATCTTACCATATTCACTGACCTAACTCTCCTCTTCTCTTAGTGCTGGAGAGGATGGGATGGAATAGATCCCTTTAATTTCCCCTTGTTCCTTTGACCCTTTAGTCTTCTCAGTAGGAAAACATCCAAGGACGTGAACTATATGATACTTACCAAAGTAAGGACAATAATAGAAAAATTAATGTGAACATTTATCAAATACCTGCTATATACCATTAACTATGTTGGTGCTTAATTGAATCTAAACAACCTTATGAATGTGTATTATTATTGCGCCTATTTTATAGGTAGGGGCTGAGATTTAGCTTACTTGGTAGAGCACCGTTCTGCAGTCTCTGAGGTCCCGAGTTTGACTCCCAGCACCACAAAAATGGGAAAAGGATGTGGCAATCCACTCCTGAGGCAATCCCAAAACAGTCATTGAAAACCCTATAAGGGTCACTATGAGTCAGACACAACTCGACAGCACCTAACACCACCACCAACAACAACATTTTGTAAGTAAATAAGTAACTAAGTAAGTAAATCAAGTCTTGCAGGGATGAGGTAACTTGTCCCAGGTGACATGGCTACTTAATGGCAGAGCAGGGACTTTCAGCTAGGTGGTCTCACTAATGCTTTAAACTACTGCCAAGAGTCGAGGTATAAATAGCCTGAACTTTCTTTATACATCTGAAGGAAATGGCCACAAGATAGGAACTTTCACTATGGGAGTGTCTATGAGTTGGATATCTTCTGTTGGTCTTCCACATTGTCTCTCCTTCCTGCTTTGGGCACCAGGAAGATTGCCTTATCCCTTGGCTCAAGGGTAGGATTAGCAGGGGATTAGAATTCAGCTTCCTTCTGCTTGTCCCTGCCTGCTGGCTTGTCTGGTCACCACAGGTGTCAAGTTCCTGCCCTATGTCCCTCCTGTGCAGCCCTCTCCATCTCTGCATTCTAAAGACCACTCCTTCCCATCCCCACTTGCTCCTAGGGGTGGTAATACCTGCTGTACCAGCCCCAAGGATCACATTAATCTCTTGTGGCTTCTCTGTAACCTGCCTAGACCTTTTTGTAAATAAGCCATGATTCAACTCCCCTTGGTCTTTCCTGTTATGAGTGTGCCATTTATTTTCTGCTGGGATTCTAATTGATACAATGCTTTTGGGGTTCTCCCATTTCTGACCTGGTTCTCCCTCAGTTCACACCTATGCTTTCTCTGGCTCCTGGAAAAATTTTACTCTCTTCCACAGGAAGGGAATATTCACATCTTTGTTTTCCCCCCTGAATCCCAGAATCTCAAGTAGGACTCTAACCAGTCTGGTGGACCTAGGGACAGCAGGAAGCAAGGGTCCTCCAGTTCTGCTTCAGACTTGCCTCCTGCAAAGACTGTGGGGTCTCCTGGAGCCTTACTAATTTCAGCTCTCAAGGACATACAGTAATTCATTTATTCGGACACAATATGGACTAATCCAAAGAGAAAGATTTCTCTAATAAGCAGGGCTTCTGCTCATACCTGCAGAAACAGTAGTTCTTCATTAAAGTGCCTGAAATCATTGGAATCAGGTATTTTCCTGCTCTGCCTGGGAGCCAGGGAAGCAGAAACAAAAGACTGTGGTAGCTTTACCGGCTCCCTGGAGAACGTCACCAACTGTGACTAAATTACTTTGATTTAGTTTTTGGATATGCTCATTCATCCATCTTCATTCACAAGTAAATTGGGTTTAGTATTCTTGCTTCTTTGGAATTGTTTTTTTACTTCACCTTCTGGCCTTGACTGTAAGTAAAACCATGGACTCCTAGGGAAGAACGTCAGAGAAATATCTTCTTGAGTTTTTGAATAGTCAAGAAATTTTCTTGCAAGAAATGGCAGGTGTTGGTCAGGCTAGGAAGGGATTTTTCAGGTGGAAGGAGCAACGTGTGCAAAGGCAAAGACGAAGAAGAAAGCAGAAGCAACATGGGGCACTAAAGATGGGCTGCATGATTCCCAAGGTTTATCTGGTATAAATATCTTCATATGGGAGGAATGAGAGATGAAGTATAGTGCCAGTAGGACCGCATGGTTTGTGGATAGCTGCCATCTGTTCTGGTTGGTTAGTGCCTGTGCTTAGGGTGACCAATCTTCCTACTTTGCTGAGACTGTTCCAGTCTTAACACTACAAGTACTACATCCCAGGAAACCCCTTAGTTCCACACAAACTAGGACAGTTGATCACTGCATGCTGTCACAGTAGTTGTTAAATGTTTTGAACATCCCTCCTGCATTAATATACAAAGGCACACACATATGTACCTATACAGGTGTGTACTCTGAGTCCTTGTTTTACAAGGTTACCTTTAATAGTACTCTGGCTCTTTCTGTTTTGAGTACAATTTCTAACTTGTTGCTGCGTTCTCATGCCTTGTCTAGATAACCTCCTCTCACCTTGGCAGTGTAAAGTATTTTTCTATACAGGTAGCTTCTGAGGCATCTTGAACTTATCAGATGAATTCCCCTCAAGGATCTTTGAAGAACTCTCTTCAGGCTTTTCTGCTCAGAGGAAATTCCCTTTTAGACTCAGAAGATGCCTTGGCTGCATGAAAAAGAACTTATGCTATGACTAGAGCTGTTGAAAACTATTCCAGAAACTGTGGCTTCATTCTAGTTAATTTTAGTCCCAGAATTACATATTCACTACAGGCCAATTTGCAAGAATAGCAGAGATGCCAGCTGATTTCTGTGGCAGGCAGAAGTATTCCTCCTCTCTACTGCTTTTGAGCCAAACAGCTGTGCCTTGACTCTGCTTCCCAAGCACCTGCCTGATGCTGCTGCCCCAGTAAAGCTCTTTCCTGCCTGGTTGCCACACCTGGAAGCCCAGAATGTGGCTGGCTAGAGCAAGCCAGTTGATGCAGACCACATAAAAATCTGTCACCCCTCCTCAAATGTTGATTGATAAGTGATTGCGTAAAGAGTGGTTTTGGAGGGGTAAGGGTGCCCTTCAGTTACCATATGATTTCTGTGTGTTCTTCAGTAACACATAATTGGGACAATATATACCCAGTAATGAGAAGGCCTAAAATCAGCCCAACTGAGCCTGGGTGAAAAACATGAGACAGTCAGACAGGTCCAGATAGATCAGCCAAGTCACCATGAATGACTGCCTCCTTATCATGAAAGGCACCTGACAAATCAAGCACTTATGGATAGAGTTGAATAAAGATGAAAAGAAACAGGTGCCTTATCTAATCGGAGAAGGCAGGAAGAATTTTAAATAAAAGCAATACTCTACACTTTTCTGTTCTTGGGTGGAGTTATGTGGCACTCTTGCTTGCTATTTTCTATTTATTCTTCTTTAATTAGATTTATTTTCCCTTTTGTATTAGAATATCTAAAAATAATTAAAATTTTATAAATATTAGATTAAAGCAAACACTTAATGGAGCATGTACTATAAACTCAGTACTCCATGTGCAATGTCTTGTAAACAGTTTTCATGTCCACAGGAAGTAAAACTGTTGTGCTGTGAAAATGTAGGAAAGGGATGGAGATGGGTTTAGTAATGGCTTTAGGCACAGGGTAACCTTTGGAGCACAGAATGGAAGCTGGAGGGGATTTCCCTTAAGAAGCAAAAGTGGCAGGGCATGGTGCCGCAAGCCTGGAACCCCAGGGACTGTAGAGGCTGAGGCAGTAGGATTTTGACTTTGAGGCCAGAGGCAGCCTGTGTAATTTAGCAAGATCCTGTCTCAATATAAGATTAAACTTAATTAAAAATAAGTTAATTAAGTAAGTAAATAAATAAATGAATAAACAAACAAACAAATGGACTGGGAGTGTAGCCCTGTGGTAGAGGACTGGCAACGTATGTGCAAAGCCCTAGTTTCATGCCTCGTGTACTATAAGAAAAAAATAAAAAGAAAGAAAGAAGAAGAAGTACATGTGGAAAATCTCTCCCTCCAGGTTGAGAGAACAGCTTGAACAACAGGAAAATGTGATAGCACACAGTTCTTTCGGGACAAGAGAACAGATTTATGTGAACGCAGCACATTCTCCTGAGTGAGGCAAAGCCCCCTACATCATGTAGGGGGCTTTGGATGCAATGCTAAACAGTTTGGGAGATCAGGAAGACATAGGAAGCTTCACAATGAGGGAGGCAATACAATTTTATTTGTATGTATGAACATTTAACAAACCCACACAATTACATGCTGTTTTGTAACCATTCCTCTCTCTTATTGATACTTTTGGACATCTTTT